>VZSZ01002948.1:761960-934858 GCA_013398815.1 Ibidorhyncha struthersii | reverse complement strand
TTTTTTTTTTTTTTTTTCTTTTTTCTTTTTTCTTTTTTTCTTTTTTTCTTTTTTTCTTTTTTTCTTTTTTTCTTTTTTTCTTTTTTTTTATTTTTTTTCTTTTTTTTCTTTTTTTTCTTTTTTTCTTTTTTTCTTTTTTTCTTTTTTTTTAATGGATGTCCATCAGTAATCATTTTGTCTGTCTTTTGGGGGATCCTGCAGCTCTTTTAGATGGTTACACTTTCCATTAGGATAAAATCCTGCCAGTAACCATCTGTCCTGGATCACAAAACCACACAACTGCGTACCATAAGCATGTTTGGACACATTATTTTCGAGGTAGAGAGGACATCACCAAGTCCAGTTATGTTTTAAGGACCAATTTATAGTTTCTTTTCAGACAGGTGCTGACTATTTCTATGTCTTTCTGCAGGCTGGTCAGCTCTCATTGATGCCTCATGTCATCCCACTCATAGCTACTGCAGTTGTTTGGTATCATCCTTTCATCTTGAGTCTAGTCAGCTGCGTGCTGCATTTCAGTTTCCTCAAGAAAACTAGGTGTATGTAACATTGATTTATTTTTAAAACAGATTTTTTTTTTCCACTTCTCCATGCTGAGCTATCTCCTAAGGAACAAATAGATGAACTGCATGAAGACTGAGATTACCTTGCTCTTTTCTCCCTAGTAATTATTTATAAGCACACAGCTGCTATACTAGGCTAAGTTCATAGCAAAAGACATGAAAGTTGAAGGTAAGCAAATGTGGAAAAAACCCAATATGCAAGAAGTTATGAGATACTACAGATGCAAATGGGTTGTTCTGAGTTCCTCCCTTCAATCTGTTTGTAGTCAGATTGCATGTACTTTTAAACTCATCTAATTTTTCACAGAAATTTTATTACAATTTTCATTTAAATATATTTTCATTTAAATCTATGCAGAAATTCAACAGATCATTTGGACTTGCTGTCATTTATTCTTTGAGTAAGAAATTAATTTTCTCAGCATTTGCAAGTTTATTCGTAAGTCTTAATTTGAATTACTAAAAATGTTAGATCCTTCAAAGAAATTTAGTATCTGGATTACTCATTTCTCTGACCTAACTGAATAATTCTGTTACTTCACACTTTTTGTATAGAGAGAGTTAACTTTAATCCTTTGCAAAGGTTATTTGGATAAAAGTAGGATCCAATTAACCTACATTATTAACAATTGCATCTTGCTATTCATATAGGTTATGAATAGACTCAGTAACAAATCTGGTAAAACAGACGTAGGATCACTGTGACTTAGTATGCACCATGCCACTCCAGCTAATTCTATTTTTTTATATCAGTTTATAATTTTGTTACGATAACAACTTGTTGGCTTGATGAAAAGTCTTACATATAGAGATATACACACACTAAAGGCTCTTGGTGGTGGATTACCTGCTCAGGTCCCACTACTCTGTGAATGCTCTGCAAGGGCATAACCTCCTGAAAGATTCCCACAGCTTTAATCTCTCAGTTTTTCCTTAAATGCAAAGGGCATTGGGGATACTTGAAAAAGACGTGAAATGGAGGCCAAAAGGCATAAGGACTCTGGCATTGCGTCATCTTTGAGGTACCCACCATGTGTGATGCTGATCCTGTTAACATAGCACTCTAAATGTATGAGTTCATACAGAATGGTGCCAAAAACACTGCCCTGCAACTCTAACTTTACCCAAGTAATTTGAAGGATTTCCAAGCTGTATTTTTTACTGGAGTTCTCCAAATGCTTCTGAGGCTGTACTGTTCCACTGAATTTACCCTTAAAACATATATATTGTATGCAGGTAAGACTACTGCCAAATAGTTTCTTGTTGTCTGACACTGTAATGCAGTTGCACTCTATGGCAATACTTTCTTAAGCATGGTACTTGCTATATTAAAAAATAAAATTTTAACATTTTCTTTAAAATCCATCAGACATATGATGTAAAATGGAATTACTGACTTCGTGTGTGTTTGTATGACAAGACTATTTTAATTATCTTCAAGTATTGTGGTTGCAATAAATTTTAGAGTCAAACTACAATGTATGTCTAAATTACACAACTGTAATTCTGACTTATGGTAAAGTTTTTTGGGAAGAAGGATAAGAGTGGGGGAAAAGGAAGAAAAATGTACAGGATTTAGCAAGATTGTATAATGAGATCATAGCTATCTGATTATTTTGGTGATGTTTGCACTGATACTAGTGAAAATGCACCAGTGCAACCTCCTCATGAAAATATATTCTGCTTTTGTAATGCTTAAACCCCCCAAAACTAAATTAAAAAACAAAATCTGCCTTTTATGTGGAAATGTGTTCACAGTCCTAAAATATGTATCCTTCATGCTTCAGTAGAAGACTCTCCAGAAGAAGGACTGTTGGTACGCTTTCAGGGACACTTACTAGGACCAGGTCTGCTGAACCCTGAACTAAACTTTAACTGGAGTTAACCATGTAGTAGAGTTACAAAAGAAATGGAATTGGAGTAATCAGGTACTATGTACACAGTAGAACTGAGCATACTAAGAACATTTGTATCTGTACTGCATATTGTGTAGTGCTGCTCGGTGTATTACATAGGTATGATAACTTTGCTTTTCTTGAGAACCCAGTGTAAAATTTCTGGACGTAGGCTGGCAATTAATACAATCAAACTAGCAGAATCCAAACAAACTATAAGATTATTTCCTACCTGTCAGTCCTTTCAGCTATAGGTGGAAACTGAATTTCATACTACATCCAGCTGCACAGATGTCACACCACAGTCTACAGCTGTCTCTGAGTGCTCCATAAAACAAAGTCAGAAGGTAGACTCCTGTCTTCCAGATCCCACTTCCAGCTTTTCACCTTTCATACACAACTGTAATCTCAGCAATGAGCCACTTTTTTTTTTTTTTTTTATAATGTGAGATAGATTAATGCATTAATGGAGCCTTTCCTTTGAGTGGAATGATAATTCCTTGAGACAGCTTTGCCAAAATTATCCCATCTTCTCATTAAAAGAGAGACTGGTCCATTGAGGTCATTGTCAATGTGAACTAATAAAGTAACGAAGCAGGAGGCTGATACATGTCTGACCTTTCCACAATATATTTTAGAGCTAAACAACCTTTTTCTTTTTCCACCTCTTGCAATATTCTTGATTCATTCACTTTTTAAATGCAATATATCTGACTTTCCAATTCCGTGAAAAACAAAGAAGCAGATTTATGCTTGGGCAAACTACCAAAACCGTGTTACTCATCCAGTTTTTCATAGGAGTTAAAGGTGACCCGTGAAACCCCAACAGTTTAAAAAAGCAAAACAAAGCAAAAATGCATTATGTGCATACAGGGAATGTGTCTCTTTTTCTTGTCTTGCATAACTTGTAAGGAAGCCTTGGCAGCATATTTGGGTGCTGTCTCATGACTGCTCCTGTTGACACCAGCTGCTGGGCTCAGGGTCATGTTCTTTTGTTTAATTGTTTAAGTTGGAAAACTTGTAAGCCTTACAGAAAAATTATGACCTTATAAAACAGTAGCATCTTGTTTATTCAACAGCAAAGTGCTTTATCTTTCTATCTAAATGAAAAAAATGTAGCACATAAAAAATGGTCCATATGGGTTTTTAGAGGTTTTGGTTTTGGACTGGAATGGGGTGATGTTTGTTTTTTTAAGTTAGTGTTCTTTTATTAGACAAAAATTGAAAAAAACAGTAAGAAGAACATAGACAAGGAACAGCTTGCACAGAATTTTGTACCTTTAAAATAGTTCTTTCTTTGAAAGGATGAGTAGCCTTGCACAGTTTTATATAGAATATGTAGATTTTAACAAGATTAAATATATTTGGAAAGGCATGTACACAGCTTGCTTTATGGCCAGTTAATATTTGTTCCTTCTGCAAGACGAAGAAGATAAATTTTTGCACAATTCGCTTCTGTTGTCAGTGCTAGAAGAAACAAGAAAATAAGCTTGGATCTCAACAGACAACTTAATTATGTTACCAGTGTTTCTTTACAAACACAATTTTCACCTGTTTTGAAGCCTGTCCAATTTAAATTCCTATTTTCATCCTGAAAAGGTTTCACTACAGGAATCTCACATATGGCAGGGAAAGAGGTAGTAAAGAGAGTTAGTACTAGCCTTTGATTTCTAAATACTGCATTCAGTATTTAAGCCCCATCAAATGAAAATAAGCTGGAGGATCTCATTCCGACCCCTGTTTGTGGATATTGCAGAATTGTTATCTAGTTCGGCACTTTGGCAAGAGCAGCAGTCTCTGCTGAAAAGAAGCCCACAGAATGAAATAACATAGGTCCCCTTGCTTCAGCAGAAATGTGTTGTAAGACCATATAAAGAAATATTTACTGGGGCTCGCCTGCCCTGCTCTTGCTTGTGGTCGGGGATCTCTGTAGTGGTGAGGAGGGTACCGGAGGCGACTCATCCCAAATAGAGCTTTCTGAAGGTCAACTTCATTCTGCTCCCCCTTCTTCCCCTCCAAAGCTCTGTTTAGTTGTTCATATAGTGTTTATGATTCTTACTGTCATGGTTCATATTATTACATGAAGATAAACTTTGTAGAAAAAGTAAAAAAAGTAAATTTTTGTAAAATTTGTAGCCCCTTGAGTATAAAGAGGGGAGATGTGAACGTTTGGTCCTACTCACCTTATTTAGCAGTCTGTAAAATGAGACTGAGAAGGGATTTCTAATTTGCTTCTGAGTTGAGAGGAGGCCTGTTTAAGCCTAAAGCTGTTTTGGTTTGCAGAACAAAAGCATACTGATGGGTTGCAAGCACATATGCTACAACTTTACTTCACAAGAGCTTTGTTATTTCACAGGTGCATTTTGCCTATGACGTTTGCATGGGGGAAAAAAAAGACAAAGAAAAGGGCAAGTAATTAACTCTATTCCCTGCTCCTTCAAAAGGCCTATTCTGAGGTAACTCAGGAAGTTCATTATAAGTCTGCCTCTTCCATCCTTGTTAGAGTAGCACTTTACTTTTCATGTAAGCAGACTGAGCTTGTCATTTGTGACAGTAGAGCCATCTGCAACCTTTTCCGTGCCCTTTATTTTTTCCCCCAGCTTCACTAGCTCAGGTAGTCTACTTCCACTTCCATCACTACAGGCACAACTATGATACCAAGTTTTTTCCTTAAGCCTGAAACTCTAAATTGAATAAATTTTGTTTATAACTCCTGACAGAGTGTTGTTCTGAGGGAAGCAGATTATTTAAAGCACAGTGTTGAAGTGCATCACAGCTTACCTGAGCTATTGCGTCAGGCTGTCTGCAAACTCTGGAAGACAACAGCGAGTTGTCTCATTATGCTGTCAAACTTTTCTTGACGCCCCTGAAGAACAGAAAACTACAGACTGATTAAAGCATAGACCACGGCATTTTCCTTCATGTTCTTATTTTAAAAGCACTTTTACAGCATGCAGACTTGCATGACACCCTATGACATCTTCAGGTTGTCCAATTCTTTTGGCGTGGTACTAACTGTTGGCCAGGAGTCTGTGAAGACCTGCAGTCACCTACTAATAAACACTAGAAAGTCTATCTCCCAGAGCAACTTGGGAGGGATTTAGACCCTCTGAATATGGCTACGAGTGCTGATACAATAATCCGGATTTTGCAGGCATGTGCTATTGTTCAGGCTCTCCTTTTATTATTTCGTGTAGTTCTAGAATATCTCAGTTAATCTCTTTCATCTTTTCTCCTTAAACCTCTTAAAAAGTAACACTCTTTCTCTGTCAGTCCTCAGACTTCTATTAGGAGAGAAATCCTCTTAAATATACGTCTGAGTTCAAAATTTGTTTTGTGTGAATTTTGAACCTTAAATGCCAAGTTCAAAGGCATAACCTGTGAACCCATTTTCATGTTTCTTGAGGTACAGAAATATTCCCCTACTATGTATGCAATAGCAAAATCTTTTGAATGTAGAAAAGCAAGTACAGAGAAAAAATAGTGATTGTTGATTCCTTTTCTGAATGAATACAATATATTAATTCTTATATCCTTTCTGTGATATGCATACCAAATATTTTTCACATTAAAAATTTTTGTAAAATTACCTTTATCTATTTTAACATTTTTTTCCTCTCTCTCTTTCCTGAATTGTGACTTTCAATTAATAGTTAAATTTTCCCATTAGGTAGGTCATAACTACCTGTCATAAATATTTACTGGGGTATTAATTTATATGTAACCATTCAATTAGAGCATATAGTAGTACTTACAGAGCTGGCCTTGCAGCCTTTGTTTTTATTGCAATGGTGCACAGGTTAAAATTCAGATTACACTGATTTACTGTTAAGCACGTGGAAACTTTGGTTTGGTCAGCATAGCACTGTGAACTTGATTTGGATGTCATTGGGTTAGTAGTGATTTTAAGTTTTGTTCCTGCAATGAGCTCATTTAAGGTAAATAAAAAAACTTTTTTTCCATAACCCAGAATAAGACTATGCAAAGACTTCATTTAAACCAAGACCTCCAAAATCTGACCCTAGGCTTCCTATTTATTATATGGAACGATTTTATTTTCAGTGAAATACTTGATAGGTTATTAACAACATTCTCTGGGAAGCTGAGTTAGAGATTGTCTTGTGTTCTTTGACTTCAGCTACTTCTTTCAGCTGCCAAAGCATACAAATGAGAGAATTTTCAAAGGAGCTTTTCCTCTAGATATCTCTTAAAAAGAAAAGCTAAAATGCAGCCAGAAAATACAGGAGGAGAAATGCTGCATTATGTCAGGATTATGAGCACAGGAAAACTCACCAAGTATGGATGCTTGCTGTACTGTGGTTTAGGTCATGTGTTTTCTTTGGCATGTTTTTTTGTTTTGTTTTGTTTTACAGGGGTTTTTAAGTGTTAACTGAACTCTCTGGAGAACAGGAAGAAATAGGAATTCTCAGTTCATTTTCCTTTTCTTTTCTTTCAAGATACTAATACATGAAAGGGTGGAAAAACCCTGAAAGTCTTCCTCTGCACTTGGTGTATAGCCTTGCCCCAAGTAGGTTCAGTACGAATGAGGATCGTTGGGCACAATCATAGAATCAATATCAATTTTATTGATATTAAGCACTATTGGATAAATTGGTCCATCTTTAAGTACCTCTGTTTACCTCTGTCCTGATACTTTTAGTCCATTTTCTAAGGGAAACCAGAGTTAGACATTTGCACTGTTGGTCTCTGGTCTTTCTCTTCCCTTCTACCCCAGTTTGTAACCATTGGCAAGTTTGCTGTATGTTTGACCTGATGGTGCAGGCTCCAAAGATGATACATTTTTATAGATATTATGAGGGTGCAGTTAAAAATGAGAGAAAGCACGAGAGACATCATTAGCATCCTTTTTAAGGAAGTGGCTGCAGTGGGAGCTCACCTCTGCAAGACAGGGAAGTAGCCAGGCTCAGATGATTTTTATTTTTACTCAGAGAATCACAGAGGTCAATGTTGTCTAATGATGATGAAACGGATGTGGAATTAGACGATGGCTATGTAGTGTATGTGCCTATAACCCACTCAAGTTGCTCAACTCTTCTGCTCATACCTTCCCTAACTCTCTACCTTGCCTTTAGTACTGCTGAGCTTTGAAAACCTGTCATATCGAATTCTACTAAGATGTGTTGGAACTGATGTTACTGAGACTGGCATATAATAAAATATTTTTTTTACAGCTCAGACCTTATATCTTGACATTTTTGTAGGCAGCACCTTTTGAAGCTGGTTAGAATGACAGGAGCTGATCAGCCAAATGTTAACCAGTTGGAGGGCGGGTTGCTGGAAATCTGATATTTTGTGTTTCTCAGTAGGCTGCAGTCGGTTTTTACTCCATCAAAGATCTTGAGGAGACTGCAAAATTTTAAATATACAAATAGTGCTGTTAAATTTACCCTAGCTTTTTTAGTTGTTTAAAATAGCAGTCTTTTAGGGAGACCTATAAGCTCTGAAGCAAGAATCTGAGGGAGAAGTGGTTGTTACTGGTTTCCATTCTGAGGTGTTGATTCACAATCATACATGATCCATCTTATCCAACGCTATTAGAAGTCAGTTTTCCTCATAAAAGATACAAACTGATTTCTTAGGCTACACAAGCTTATAAACACATGAATTGCAATAATGCCTTGTTTGTGTTTCACTTGCGTCTATTGGTACTCTTTTACGTAGTGATTAATTTCTTTGTTGTGATGTACTATACCATTACCTACACGAAGTGTATACCCAGACATTAAGAGATACAATGGTGAATACTGAGCAGATGGTTTCAGAAATTCTTTAACTTAGGAAAAAAAAGAAGGAAAAAATTTGCATGGTTTAATTTTTAACTTTCTGTGAAAGCTTCGTTCAGGTCACTCCCTAACTAGTCAAGCTTAGCCCTACTAATTGAAATGGTACCACAGATTTTGGGACCACTTTAAAGGAGCTGGTTTGACTATCACAGCTTCAGATGTAGGTGAGGCTGTAGGTGAAACAGGCATTTTCATCAGCTGGGCACTTATAATAGTAGTTCCACGCTATTACTTGAACCATCAAAGAAACTCAGTCACTCCAGACTTCAGGTAATGCTTGCAAGTTCTTCAGCTTAGATTGTTCTTTGTGAAAAATAGCTCCTGTTTAATTCCCCATGAAATAAAATTTTACTATTATGGTAGGCTGTGATGAGATTACAAGGAGAAATAGGGGGTGAAAGGAGTTAAATTTGATTTATTTCTCCTGGTGTTGCAATATATCACACCTTCTATCTGTTTTGCATGATCTAGAGGAAAATAATTTCATGTCAGTCAGACAATTCAGAAGGAATCTGAAAACGCCTTCACACCAAACAATTGGTAAAAACAACTTAAGTGGATAAGTAACAAATGGCTCAGAATAGCTAATTCCCTTCACTGTGTCTGACAACAGGCCCCTAAAAATGACAGTGCCTTTTCAGAAAGAGGGTTGGAGAAAATGTTATGTCACAAAACTGCATTGTGTATTGTCATGTGTAGATATTGCAGAAAACTGATAAAGTACTGAAGATCGTGAGCTTCACAAAATATGCACATAGCTGGAATCTTGTTTCGTGTTCTCAAGGACGTGTCGGTAACAAAGATGAAGAGTATAGGCAGGGAGGGAAAAGTTTGGACTTAAACTCTGGAGAAATCCAAGTAATTGTTAATGTTTTCAATAGCCTGCATATTATATTCATCCCACAGATTAAGTATAATACGAAGGACAGAAATTGCAAGTTAAGCTGTAAAACAGTTGATGTTGGAGAACTGCAGGGACATTTACATTTGTAATTTAGTTTTTAATCACAAAGATATTGAAATAGTTCAGAGTGAGGAAAAGAGTTGTAAAACTGAGGACACCATCCAGAAAGAGGTCAAGCTGTGTCACTTGAGTCTTTCCTTCTCTGATGGCTTCTCAAATGTGACAATACACAAACTGTACTGTTAAATTGAGGTGAATGTGCTTTTATATGTATCTTTGCTTGTAAACTTGTTTTTCTAATCCTTAGCTAAATTTTTGACCTTAAGTTCTGTTGAACAGGTATTATTCTTCCTTTACTTTTAAGCTTTGGTGGGTTGTTGAAAAAGGTAGACTGTGATGTAGGGATGCTTCTCTCACCTGTCATCTGAGATGGACAGAATAAACAAAGCATTGAGTGTATTTTGGGAGGGTTTTCTATTTGAAATATGTTAAAGTGTCACAGGAGTTTGGAAGTGTTTTTCAGCAAGGACCCTTTTTGTGAAGGCTGGTGTCAACTGGTGCTGGAGTTCCCTCTTCTTGTCTCAGAGCAATGCCCACACAAGAAGACAACAGAAGTGTCACAACTTCCCATTATCTTTTGCCCTTCATATATTTTATTGCCAGTTTATACTGTTGCCATGTGTAATGTAAAACCTTTTGTGGTTGAGAGTTTCAACTGTTACTTTTATTAGCCTTTTAAACAAATAATGCCCTTGTTCTTTCCAGAAATGTATACATTTTAAAGCCTTGATATTGTGCATGAGCTGACTTTGCTTATATAGGTCTGTGAATAATTCTGTGCTAAATTCTAGGAACCAGTTGAACCTCTTGCATTGACTTCATCTTGCAATTTGAGCAAATCTGTTCGTTAGTACTTTCTCAAGAGGAACATACACTTATATGTGAGTCGGTGAAACAAGAGCTTGGAGTGAGGATGTAAGATAATTTCAGTTTTGGAGGAAACTTGGGCTAAAAATTGTTACTTAAGAATATGTGAAGTCTTATGAAGAAAGATGAATTTTGAATACAGAGTGGAGTGGTAAGAACTTCAAATCACTTGGCTAATACATTTAATAGCAATACGTTGTCCTAATGCAGTGTTATTAAACTTTCTAATTCAGCCTTTATTACGTGAAGGATATTTATTTAGATACAAGAGATTATCTCAGAGAAGAAAAAAGTTTAATAATATCTTCCTCATTTTATAGACAAATTGATATGTTTTATGGCTTATATAGATTGGTTCCATGCATCAAGCTAGGTCAGGGCAAGAATAAGAATTTTAGAAATTTGGAATATATTGTGTGGAAATAAAGAACTAAGACTGAATTCTGCTTCATTATCTTTGTAACATCTATATGACATAACATGAGCTGCATTTTAATAGTTAACTTCGTTCTGAAACTACTTAGCTTATGTGGTCATAGCTATTGGACTGCAGAAACTGGAATTACCAGTGGACAAATTGGCTACTGCTATAGAAGGAGATAAAAACCCACTATAGTACCTCTTGGGAAATATAAAAATAAAATAAACATAGCTTGACACAGCTCGGTAAGTAGAAAGCATTTTATGGTCCTGTAGTTCTTATAGATCATTATTAAAGGTCTGAGTGCTACTGAAAATAATTTGAGGGGAGAAGTGTAATTAGTGTATTATATTCCCAATTTGACTTTAAAAAAAAAAAAAAAGGAAGTTTGACTGCTGAGACTGGGGCTAATTACTGTAAGCGTACACTCAAACAAGCCAAGTAGTGGTGAACCCCAGCCATAACCCAGGCTTTCAACTCATCAGTCCGTGACTGTTGACTTTATGCTGCTGCTTTTCTATCTGTGGGAAAGTCATCTTGGGTGGGTGTCCTCTTTTTAGCCCCCAACTTTCATAAAAGTATGAGAAATGAAGGGCGATTAGTTGTCACTAACTTTAGACAACTACAGTGTTTTGTGTATATCTGAACACAGGCCGTCCTTCGCTCCTTTTTTAGTCAGCACCCTCCACATCTTTAGGATGATGTAAATGCTGTCCTAAAAGGTCCTAAAGGTCTTTCTCTCCATTGCTATTCTAGTCTGCTTTTTGTGGTTAAAACCAGATGCAGATGTCTGTGTTTTGTCATCTTCAGTCTCTCTCAAGAGCTGTGTCATTCCGTCAAGACCAGACTCCAAACTCTGCTTTGGGGAGGACAGTGAAAAGCTGCCAGTCTTCATACATCACCCTAAGAGGCTCCTAACATGCCTGTGGTGGGGTGTTTTTTATGGTTTGGGGTATTTTTGTTGTTGGTGGTTCGGTTTGGTTTGTTTTTTTTTTAACTGACAGCTACAAGCTGTTATTTCTGTGCCCATAGCTTGGGGCAAGGGGCTTGAGACACTTCTGTTTCACAGGCGCATGACCTGCTCCTTAAGGTTTGGAAGTACCACCGTAACCTCACAGGCTGCTAGAAAAGGGAGTTGGAGACAAACTGTGGTCCAGTTCCTCTGACTGGATCGGCTCATCCCTCTGAGATGTGTCATGATGTAAAGAAAATGAAATATGAGTGTAGCCATTAAATAATTAAAGCAGTTTTTTTGTTGTTGTGGCAGATATTATATCTCCGTGCAGAATCCACTCACCTTCGGTTTCAGTGAAACAAAACCATCTTCAGTTTACACACTAATACAATTACCAGAAAGTGAGAGGAACCTGGAGAGAGAACTGGAACCTATTTCCCCATTTTTTTTAATACTCCCATCCAAGAAAGGAAGCCAATGGTCCTATAGGTGCTGCTCTGTGACAAACAGCTGAGAGAAAACACAGATGTGAGAGGGAAAAGGTGATTTAAAGTAAACAGAGAATCCCTGATGGAATATGCAGGGACATGCTCTTATTCTGTTCAGCTCTCACTCCCGTTCAGCTTTCAGAGTGGGTTTTTCTCCCCTGGTGTCAGAAGAAGCCTGTCCCACACTTGCATGGGGGTTTACTGCATCCATGCTGACTGACTGCACTTAAGAAGCTGGAACATATTTACCTGAGTCAGGTGAATGCCTATATCAAGGTACAGTTTTCCTGTAGATCTGTCTGTGTTACGGAGAGGGGAGAGACACGAGCCCACTGTTCTCACTTCCACTCTTTGCCAGACTCCCAAACGAGAAGAAATAATGAATTAAAATACATGAACATCTTCAACATGTAATGCAATAAGTAATGAAAATACACTATATGAGGTAATCTATTCTAAAAGCATGATTAAAGGAAACTTTTAATTTTTGTGAAGTACCTAGTACACTCTTGCACGAGTGACACTTTGAAAGTCTGATAGGTAGAAATACTGTCAAAATTGCTCTTTTTATAAAAATGGAATAAAGCTTAGTTGGTAATTTGAGAATTCATATTTGCAGAATCTAGCAAACCAAGAACGGCATTCATTGCTTAGTAGCAGACCAAACCATAGTCAGTTATTTTTGTACCTTTCTTACAATAAACACCTTAAGGGGGATATAGACACTGCAACCCTTTTCCTGCAGTATTTCGTAATGCTCAAGTTTATAAGCTTTTATTTTAAAAGTGCTCTAAGATAGATGCCATCATTATGAAAGACCTGCTCTGCCTTTGGAGGATTAAAGTACTGGAAGTTCCCTAGAGGGCTCTAAAATATATTGCCAGACTGATGATGTAGAAAGATTCTGTACTGTTCAGACTGTCTATATGTTTCTGTGCTGCTTTGTGGTTGCACCTTTGCAATCTGCCCAATCACAGGGATACTGTCTGAAAGAAGTCAAATTTAAAGGAGGCTAGCGTTCAAAAGTGTACTCATTTTTTCTTTGAAGACCTGTTCACCTGCTTCTACAGGCTGTGCAGAAGTGTGCAAGAAAATTTCCTACTAAAATTTCAAAGTGTTTGCCTTAGTTTGTAGACACACAAGACATCCTAATGATTATTAAAGTATCAAGTCTATGAGTTTGTTGTGCTCATATTCTTTGTTCTTTAACTAAGCAGATGTCTCCTAAGTAAACAAGTTAAGTCACAGATCTTAAAACTGAGGGAATGCTTGTGCTCAAAGACCATAGCCTAATGTAAAAGTGTAAAATGTTGGAATGGGGCTCCACTTCTTTACTGCATAATATATAATGGTTTGAGTGCGCAGTAACAGATGGAAATGTATCTTGTAGTACCAAGGAAAGATCTTCCTTCAGTTAAATGTGAGCAGACATGATGCACAAGTGCAAATAAACCTCTTTCAAAATGTGTTATGGAATCCTTAGAAAGCCCAAAATATTTTACAGAGAGGTTTATTACCATACGGCTGGTTCCACAGCCTCTATTTAAAAAGTAGGTTTGGGCTCATTTAGAAACCAGTGTTGTCTTAGAATAATATATCCACAGTAGAAATATATTTCTCTATTGGCAGGGCACTATAGAAAACTATGTACAAAACTGATATGCCAATTGATATACCGGTAGACTTTGGTATAGTAATACCCATACATGAGAAATAACTTACTACCATTTCTAAAACCCATAATCAGACCCATTGGGTATGTGAAGCTCTAAAGTTCCTAAAGCCAAGAAAGGACTTTAAAAACACCTGCAGGTGGTAAATGCAATCAGATTCTCTGTGTGGATTCATCACATAATTCCCCCAAGGAAACAGATGAAATCATTACGCTGAGCGGCTGTATCCTTGGAAAGTGCTGTTCGTAATTGAACTATTCCAAACACTCTGCCACTAAAAATGCATCTTTCAGATGCCAAATTCTGCTCTGCTGAGCAGCGTACGTGATCCACTGACACAAGTCACGGTAGAGTTTCAATGTGGCTGAATAAGCCATTTGATCTAACCTTTCAGTGAATAGTGTGTGAGCATTTATATTTATATTTATATTTATAGCTAGGCAACACTATTCAAAACCTTTAGAAATCCAATATTCCCTATTATAAAGGACTTTTCACCTTTGTGTTGCTAATGAAAAGAAAAGAAGTCATAACAGTCCAGGAATCCTGTAAATTTTTAAAAGTAAAGGGGGGAAATGTTGTATACAGTGAGGACAGTACCCAACCTGAGCCCAGTGACTATTTCCTATAAACAAGCAAAATTATTGGCTTGGTTTTCAGTAAAAGGATGTTTTGATAAGGCAGGACATCTAGCTAAAAAGAAGGTGTGGAAATGACCAGCCTGAAGGAGAAGTAAAAATCAGAGGTTCACGTGCTGCATTTAGTAGGGATGTATCGGGTAACCTCTGCCACGGAAACCTGAAGGAGCTGGCGCACAAAGCTGGCAGGAGGGCTTTCAGCAAGTCTGGGTCAGAGGGGTACTGCACTGCTGGAAAATAGCAAATGTAGTAGCGACCTTTAAGAAAGGGGAAATAGGTCTACCAGAAAACCAGACTGTTATTCTGGTATCAATAGTATGCAGTACTTCAGGGGTGGGGGAAGAGCTAAAGAAGGGACACCTTGAAAATGGGTTAATTAGAATATTGGGTTGACCAGAAGTAGGTTTTGTGCAACTAATTTCGTATCACCTGTGATCCAGCAGTGACTGTTTCAAAGAGTCTTTGCCCCGTATCAAAGACTTCAGTAATGCGGAAAATTTTAACCAGCTTGGACCTACTGGGGATTAGCAGAGACATTAAGTGAGTAATGAACTTCTGCTAGGCAAGAAACCAATGTTTAGGCTAAAGGGAAGCTGTTTAATTGAGGTTATTAACAGGTGTCCATGCTGAAGCAAGATTTGTACAAGACACGGCCTATACAGTGGCCATTCATAAGTTCTGTTTGAACATCAGAAATCAGTTTCAAGCCACCGTGAGCTTCTGTATGATGCTTCTAAGAAGAATTTAAGCAGACCAAAAATCTAGCTTTCTTCATGAAGGAGCCAAGAAAGTTATTGGAAGGGATTGTATTTTAAAGGATTATATTAACCACTGCCTAAAACGATGGGTCTATGACCACAGAAGTAATTTTCACAACACTTGAGAACTGGGAGAGGGAATACCTAACTGTGGTTGGCGACTGACAATTTTTTTGAGGGTTCACTTGGGAAAGAGATGCTGCTCATCAGCATTGTTGGCAAACCGCAGTTCAGCTACCAAACATTTAACTTGGCTGAGAAGACCCAGTCTTTGTGTTTGTCGTCAAATGACATGGTGCGCTGGCAGCTCTGCTGCGGTGTGGCTGTGGATGCCCACGCTGCCCTCGGGTCTTGGGCAGTCCATTGCCATGAACTGGAAAGGTGGTATTTTCCCAAAGTGAATGTGTTTTGGTGGTTGAGGCTGAATTACTGGAAGGTATCAGTAAACCTAAAACAATTTTGGAAGCTGAAGCTTTTTTTTAGTTTCTTTTCTTTCCTTGTAAGGAAATACCTTGTAAAGGAAATATCTTCTCCAGTCTGCCAGTGGGTCTCTTGGCTGTACAACAGCAATCATTACAGTCGACTCTCAAATTTTTCTCTCAGGAAATATTTCTGTCCTGACAA
Source organism: Ibidorhyncha struthersii (assembly GCA_013398815.1). NCBI lineage: Eukaryota > Metazoa > Chordata > Aves > Charadriiformes > Charadriidae > Ibidorhyncha > Ibidorhyncha struthersii. Next base: position 919,208 of record VZSZ01002948.1, on the reverse strand, counting down.
GTTATCCTCAGGCTCCTAATTGCTATGACTATGTAATTTGTGGGGTTTTGCTTTTCCAACCCCAAAGTATACTGACTTCCTATAGTACATAGGTCTGTCACAGGGAGTTTCATTATGGTAGGACAGATTAGAAGGGAAGACAACACTGGTGGTGAGTGGTTAGCACATTTTAAGGATGCAGAATGGTAAAACAAGTCTACTGAGCAGTCACAGGTGACATCAGCTCCATGGAGAGAGCTGGGAAAAAGCTTATATCCAGCTACCCTCCATTTGACTCCAGTTTTTAATTAGACACATTTTCAGGAATGAATTTTAATTTCTAGGTTTAGTGAAATAAGATTTCTTTTGCTTTTCTTTTTTTTTTTCCCCCCAAAATGGAGGCAATTTAAGGCAGAGGCTTGACATAGGAAGAAGATTCAGAGGTGACAAAAGAGATAGAAGTGAAATTTTAGCAATATAAAAGAGAATGTGTGTGGCATTCTATCTAGTAGTGTTAGACCTGCCATATCAGAAAATGGGCAAGACTATATGGGGAAAAATGAGTGGAGACTGAGGCTGAAGAATGATCATATTAAAAAAAAAAAAAAAGAAATTGATTGGGGTGGTGGGGGTGAGGAGCCACAGATACCTAACCCTCATCAGGAGATAACTAAAATAGTTAGCTCCTCCATATTAGTTCATAGCAAAAGTAGGAGAAATAGAAGTGCCACAGGTAAAATGTGCATCAGAGCAGAATTGTTTCTGCTGCCTTTCTATTTGCTCCTATTAAAATTAGAAGCCATCACAGGCCATGCAGCTCCCTCGTGTGTTTATTGCTCCCTCACGAGCTTCACCCTGCAGGGTATATTGAACAGCGTATTTGCAGAATTTGCAGCTTTGAGTTATTCCACGTACAGTATTACATGGTCAAACTGGAATTGCAACTTACTTGTTTTTAATAAGCAGTGAACATGAGTGGTGTGCAACAGCAAAGGCATAGGGGGCTTCTCTAATATTTAGAAGATCTTTAAGAATGAGGGTTTGGTGACATGAACACGAGGCCAGTGCCTGGCAGGCTCACACTGTTTCTTTTTCTGTTATGAACTTCCCCTGTGACCTTTACCAAAAAACTCCTGTTGTGTGTTCAGCAACTGTAAAATGGGAATAAGAGTATCTACCTACTTCTAGAGATAAACTAAAAAGCAATACAGGTCTCGGGTATTACTGTTTTATGAAGTACACAAATGTAGTATTTGAAATGAAATGCGTATTTAAAAAGAAAAAAAAATGAAGGAACAGCATTACAACATCCCTCACTTCTGAGCTATTCGTTGCTCTTCTTTGGGCCGTGCATACATGTAACACATACTTCCAGTGTTATCGCCCCATTCATTTCTGTGTGGCTGATACAAACGGTAATAAATGAGCCCTATTTCGAAGGATTAAAGGCGAGCGGCTGCACTGTTTTTACGTGCTCGCAGAACTGCATTCCGCGCCCTCCTCCGCCTGCTGTTCCAGATGCGCACCCCCGAGCCGGGGGGGAAGCGCGGCCGCAAACGCGGCGGGTTTGGGGGAATGTCACTTGTGTGTTGAGAGCCCCATCCAGTGGCAAAATGGCGCTGTAGCACCGAAGACCTGAATTCCTGAGGAAACTCGAGGCTACCGGCTCTCCTTCCACAGAGGAGCGCGCCAAAAGATGCGCGTAATCGATGAGGGAAGACTTGGACCTACTCTTGTTTACTTAAAATATTTATTTTATTTACTTATTTATTTTTTAAAAGGGCTATTTATCAATCTTGACCTACGTTGCTGCCTGATCTGTATAAGAATTGGGAAACATATCTAAATATTTCTAATGGATAAGCCTGATGAAAATAGCCAGCACTTCATGAAAACACTTATTTGTTATATAGCAACACTTACGTCATTGTTCAGTAATGCAGTTCCCATCCAAGTCTACTTCAGGCCTTACCACCTGAAGCAGTGTATCGTAAATGTTTAAGCAACCTGACATATCGCTGTATTCCAAATTTCAAATAATTTCCAAGCAAATTCTGCTCTTGACAATTAAGCTAACGGTGAATGCAATTAGGAATGGGTGTGCAGCCTCCTCATAAGGAATCCTAATTTCTACAGCCTTTGTTGGATTAAATGTTGACACTTTCCAGAAAACTACTTCTGGTAAATTATACCAATATTACTATTGTCATTGATGGATTGTCCGCTATACTCCATTGTCTGTCACTGCCCTGCTCACCTCATTCACAGGCTTCTTCCCCTGCTTGTGCTGCAGTAATCATCAAAGGGTTACTACTTTCATCTTTCATCTTGGTGAGAACTGAACATTTGAATCTCAAACAGCTTTGAAAATCTCAGCCTAACACTTGATAATCATTAAATTCTAAAATAGTACAGCATCTAGTAAGCGTGCAAGTCTGCAAGTTGATTAGCATCTTTCCCTGCTTCCAGCAAGCAGGCTTTAGGGTGCCCTCTTCCAGATTTTCTTCATCTCTAAATTTGTTGGCCTGCAGAAATAATTTCTAAACAGAGTTAGTGACCAACGTTGGTTATTTTTCTTGTGCATGTTATATAAAACTAATTTTCACTGTACACATTGCCTAATGCACAGTAAGGTTTAACCGAAAGAGTTCAGAAATCTTCCCTTTTAGCAGCTAGCTGGAGGAAGAATATTCATTGAAGGTGATTTGTTTGCATACTGTCGAGTCCAAATACTGTGGCCAGCACTGTGCTTTCTGCAGTTATGCTGAGAGTGTAGCTCAGTGTATTCTTCGCAGCAGCAAAATGCTCTTGTACAATCACAAAAGAGAGAGAGAGGTAGAAACAAACAGCTGGAACAGAGGGATATGGGGAAGGCAGGAACATTCGAGCTGGCTCTGCTGCTGGAGTGTCCACTGAATGAAAAGTTGGTTCACTGTCAGCTGGGTGCAGGCAGAGGGATGAGCTTAACAACCAGCCAAGGGCATTCCCAAGGTACCTCTGGCACTACGTTTGACTGTTGTGTTGAGAGAACTCTGAGACTGGAAATCGGGGTCTGAGACATGAGCTGGTCCTCTGCTTGAAGATGGTTTTAGCATTGATAATCCTCCAGATGATTTCACACTCAACAGAAGCCTTATTAAAGAAAGAATAACAACAAATTTCACCCAAGTTATAATTCCAATAATGGAAGGCAAAATCCAAGGTCATGACATGTAAAACAATTGTACAGGCAGTATGAAAATGCTCCTCATCCAATTTCCCTTGAAAATATGATGTTTGAATTGAATCAAGAAACTGGCATGAAGTCAAACAAGACTCAGAGGGAGCTCTAAATTCATTTTGATTTACTCACTTATTTCAGTCTGACTAATGTCCCCAAACGTCTGCAATTTACCCCAAAATCATTCAGGCATCTTATTCCTATGTAAGTATTCTGGTGTGTTTTCACTGTGCCAAGCATCCTAACACAAACTGGGACCCCAAAGGTCTCAAGGATGAAGCTCTACTTAGTGGTGCGTTGTTCAAACACTGGTTATATCAGGCAAGGGAGAAAAGTTTCTTACCAACCAGTGGCAGTCATCAGGACAGGGAGGGAAGAAGTGAAGGGGCTTTTTGGAAGGATGAAAATACAGTTCTATTCATATAAAAGGGAAGAAGGGGAAACCTTGTTTACATCACAGATGATGTACATCAAAAACTTGTTTAGCCTCTCTTGCATCCTGTGTGAAAAAACAATGCTGAACAACTTGACAGTCACAAAATCTGGACGTTCACAAGGTGGTGCCAAAGTCTTAGTATGGAACTCCAGGGTCATTTGGAGAGAGCAATTGCCCTTTAACTTTGTTTTTACAGAGCTAGCATTCACACTATCCAAGTTTAGGTACCTAACAAACCAGATAATGTAATCTGTCTTGTTTCCCTTGAAACTTACTTCAGTGAGTGAAAAAAAAAAGCGATGGCAAGTGCTTGCATTAGAGTCTGGCTCTGAGCCACTCTCTGGAAGCTCCCCTCCTCTGTCACTGGCAACTGGGGCACCCAGGTACAGTCAGCACCTAAAGTGAAGTGCTGTGAAGTGCCTCGTGAGAAGAGTGCAGTTATGTCTTCCCACAGTGACTCTGCTTTGTCTCACATGGATATTACAGCCTTTTAAAGAATACACCCCCATCCCAAAACAGGGATGACGTATGAGTTATGGTAAAGGGAGCGCTACCAAATTGTTCAACTTCCCTTGCACAGACGGTAGTATTAATAAGGGGAAAAATTCAGCAGCCGCTTCACAGGAAAGAGAATTGAACAATAGCTCAGCCCTGCATGCTTTGCTTTTTAAGCCAACATGTGCAGGGTCTGACAGAGCTATTTCAGAGCACCAATTGAAAACTCTGAAAGAACGATATTTCACTAGAAAATGTCAGTTCAACAAAATCTAAATGGTACATGAGAACAGAAGGTTATTTTTAGGCTACTGTCACAAGAGTTAATTACGAAACCTACCTAGGGAACTTACAATTTTTAATGTTGTTGTTTTATATAGGTATCTTAAATTATCAAAAATCCACTTGTTTTAATGGTTCTGTTCTTGGAAAACTATGACTTTTTTATTTATTTACTTTTGCTTTGAAGATTAAAGGATATTTCATCAGAGCTCTCTTTCAAGCAAAATCTTCTATATTTTAACAAGCTCTGCTACCTGTAACATTGCCTCTAATATACCATTCAAATCCACTAGAGATTTTTATGTGGTGATTTTAACTATGTAAAAGTCCCTTTTCCTTGCATGGCCAGGGATTTAGCATATTGACAATTTCAAAGTGCAACAAATGTGTTCAGAATATCTTGAAATAAAACTGATGTACTTCATATTGAAGGTATTTTCAGCTATTGCAATAAATAGGATGTAAATTCCAGCAGTCTTATGGCTCTGGCAATATAGTGTGGTTCTGCGCTGAACCGATTTTTTTCAAAGTAAAGGCAAATACACCTAATGCTCAAGAGGAATTCGTACCTTAAGCCTTCTCCGGTGTTTCTTGCTGGTGAGTCTCCGGATCCAGACTACTGTCCTTAAAAATGAGCCACCTTCCCTTTATGTGCTGCCTATGGTAAAGGCTGATATAAGTGGGAAGGGAAATTTCTTTCAATGTTATCAACTCTTTTGTACTTTTTCTAGAAATATTTTTGACAGAGACCTAGATACCTGCCTGGTAACATTTTTTTCTTAGTATGGAAACACACAGGCCACATAGCACCTCTCCTTGGTCAATGTATAGCAGGCAAAAGAGTGAAATCTGCATCCAGGGTGGTCTTTTGAAATGCAGGAGGTTTGAGTTCAGTGTATGCTCTGCCTATGCTTCCATCTTTCACAGTTATACCACCCAAGCCTTTGAAAAGTTTAGTTGTTATCTGAAAATTACCCCAAGAAAGCTGCATAAGCCAAAAAAGAGCTGGTCCAAGAAACCTACTTGGAGTATTGCACGTATATGATCTGTTGGAAATGAACATTTAAAAAAATTTTTCAGCTCCAAGGGGGATAAAATAGTGTAAGTTACATAAATCTAAAGTGAACACTGCATCTGTGACAATGTGGGTTTTTAATATAAATACAGTGTAGTTAGGCTGCAGCAAAATAAGAAGCCCCAACCAGTAAGAGAAAGTGTTAATCTTGTGGGATGAGAAAGATATATAATTAATTGGGCTGCTGATAACTGCGGCTGTGCCTTCCTGGTGACTGGTGTCTTCCATTCAGGAAGAGACATGTTTTGACTCTGTCACTGTTTCTGCTGGCAGTCATCAGGGGTGATGTATTGGGAGAGATGACAACTCAGGTGAGGAGCTGTGATGGCATACAGGCATGTTCCAACCCACTCCCAGTCCAGGCAGCTGAAGGACTAAAGCCCAGCAGCATGATGCAGGGTGCCCTGACATGCAGGTATGAACAAAGCCTCGAGAAACCTCAGCTGGACCTATGATTTGGGTCAGCGTCTCTCCAAATTCTTTCACAGTGTTCACACAGATAAAATCACATTCAGCTCCAAAGTCAACATATGATATGTTAATTCCACAACATGCATCAAGAGAAGTCTTGCATCTTTAGTATTCCTCTGGTAGTTTTCAGGGCCATAGCTACAGCAGAAGAGGTACTTGGGACTGTTTGATACTTCTAAATGCTGGTAAATCTTTTGTTTATTTCATTCCAGGTGCACAAAATGCCTGGGCGGTTGCATTTCCACACGACCAAATGGCCCTAGTCAGTATGTGAAAGCTAGAGTTAAAAAAGCTTTATGCCATGCACCTTCTAGCTTTTGTTAGATTAAGTATGCTTTTTACTTTTGATAATGCAGAAAATCACAGAAGAAAACTATTTTTACTAGCTGTACTTCATAGACTTAAATTAATTTTGGCTTATTTGTAGATTTTAACTTTTTTTATATCATGATAGAACCAAAATACCAGATTTTTGTGAGTTGCCATTGGAAATAATTTGGAACTAAATTTTCTTCTTTTTGCAGCAAAAGTGTATTTTGTTTGTGTATGTCCCCCCAGCTGTTTTCATTAAAAAGAATTACATACAAAAAATTGAATTAGTAAAGAAAAATCTCCAATTTCATCAACAATATTGTCACGACCAGCTGGCATTATTTGGCAACAACAACAACAAAAAAGTAAATTTTTTCCGTTCATCTTTGCTAATGAATTATTTGCCCTTCAGCTGCCAAACTTTGCTGCATATGTTAGTTCAGCTGTCGTCAAATGTTCTATAGTGGCATGTAAATATATTCTCTTGAGTAAATAAAGCTAATCTGATTGTTGGTCTGAGAAGATATGAGACTGTCTTTCACCACAGTCTGGCTATTTCATAAAGGTCAAAAAAAAAAAAAAAGTGAAAGAATTCAGCAGTTTTTATCTCAGCTCTGTGAAGGCATTTAATCACCCAAACATTGCAGGTTGTATCTGTGCTTCTTTTCCAACTTCTGTTTCCAGTCAGTCAATGGCTGTGATTTGAAGACAGCATAAGTCTTCTTTGAGCAGTCATCTGATAATAAGACCACAAGGCTCATCTTAGCTATATCAGTATATATACTACAGCTATAAAGAGTAGCTCAGTTTACAGTCCTAGTCTTGCAGCAAACTAATAATTTTTGCTGGTAAAATCAAGTGGGTTTTTTTTGCTCTTGCTTCTTTGTTATACTTCTTCCTGTGCTCTCTGCCACAAGAATCTCACAAATTCTTTGGTGTTGTGCACGCATAATTTTCCACGTTTAGCAGCCATTCTTTATGTTATTTTTTTGTAAGTTCTCATCAAGCAATGGTCTCCATTTCACTTCGAGTGCTGTTCTTGGCATGATGTTGAACAGAAAACACTGGAGAGATGTGCTGTCCATGCTCCCTGGAGCATGTTGTTTCCAGCATGCTCCCCAGCATCTCCTTGCATGCTGGAGGACCTTCTTGGTTACCACCTGCAACTGGAAGACCCTCTCCTCCTTCTTCTCTTCCTGACCCTTGTAAAATGATCTCCCCTTCTGCTCTGTGCAGTTTCTAAAGGAATTGGTTATGTGACTCTTGAATACTCTGGAGAATGAGCTGAGGAACTGGAATACTTTTAGGCATCCCAGTGCCTGGTTTACTTATGTCTTGGATAACAGATATCTTGTTACTACTCAGTTACATTGAAATTTCTCTTATCTGTAGCCAGGCTAAGGTAAAATGCAAGCAGCATATTTATTTACAACATCCAAGACAGACAACAGTTACAAATGTTTATAAAAGCTGATGTTGCATGATCTACTTTCATTGAGAATTAAAATAATTGGAAATGACCCTCTCCTTTTTAGGCAACTTAGTTGTTAGTCATGCAAGGGACTGTATCTTTTGGCTCCTATTATAGAATGCCTCTTCATGGAGGGGCTTTTATAGATGGATTTAATTTTTCACCTTGAAATGAATTAATTTTTTTCACGGAGGAGATAAAGTTATCATGCTTCTTAATTAAAAAAAAAAAACAAAACAAACAACAACCAAACAAGTAATATCAATATTTCCCTGTTAGACTCTCTCTTGTGTTTCTCCCTTGTTTGACTCCCTGTTACAGTGAGAGAGAAAAACTATCTCCCCCTCTCTCTCTTTGGTGAGCATTTTTCAATGGGAAGAGTCTCAGGGTTTGCCATTGAGGGTGAAACACTGAATCTTGTAGTTCACAAAATCTGGTACAAACATATAAATGGGAGAGCTCATTACTGGCTTTTGACTGAGGTGAGACGCGTTGGTGATTAACCGCTTCACGGAGCTTCAGACTGATGGATGCTGGCTAATCCTTTTCCATCAAGCCCAGTGGAAATACCTCTTCAAACATTTATGTAGATAGATTTTCAGTGACTAATTGAACACAAAGTTATACTGAGACCATAATAATTATGACAGTCCATAAACCCTCTCACTCAAATAAAACAGTACGTTTTGGGGATTCAGTAAGACAAATAACCAAGTAACAGTTTGTGAGGTTGACTGAGGTAAAAGTGAGTTAAATACAAAAAAAGTGGTCCGGCACTGTCATCCTTTATTTTAAAAGATTAGGCACAGTGATTAAACAGTGTAAGCTTCTGCTTTGAAAACAGAGGTGTCAATAGTCTTCGTGCCTTGGGATGCATGATAGGTACCCACCACATGCCAAAGCCTCATGTAAACCACGCTGAATACATATGTGGAGGTGGCAGACAATGAAACAGGAAAACTGAGGAATGAAAGGGGAGGTTGCGTTTCCCTATGTGTGTGTTACGCTTAGCACAGCTGCACTATGGAAGAAATCATGGTGTGCTGTGTGAAACACGGCTGCAAAAGACATGACTGGCATTGTCAGCAAGGCCAAATGCACACATTTATACTCCACTGCGGGTTTTGTTGTAGTAAATGTGGACAGCTCTACAATTGCCTTACTAGTTTGTATTCAATCAGTTTAGCTTTTTTTTGCTTCTTTGCAAAAGACAGCTTGTCCTCTCTGTGCTGCATCTGTTACAAGAGCGCTTGCGGTTGTCAGGCAATCTATGTTTCTGCCTGTCCTAGTGGCAATAGTTTGCTCAGGAAATGAATTCACCCTTAGTCATTGAATAGCATTTGTCAGTATGGTCTAGTGAACACGAGAAAAATAACACAGATGCTTATTCAGATTGTTTGTGGCCTCTTTCTTCCTCCCGAGCAGTACCTCTAATACTTGTTTGTTGCCTTTATTTCCTACTGGTCGACTCCAGAGTTGTTCAACAGAGAATTAATTTTTTCCTCCTCAACACTCTTTTCAGTAAAATAGATCTTGTGAAGAGCAATAGACTGAAAAAATATTATTAGAGCCACCCATTAGGAAGGAATATGGACGTATTTAGGTTCTGTGTTTAGATACAACTGAATGGTTATTAAGGGGTGCTGGTCCCCCAATTACAAGCTCTTAAAAATCAAGGGACAGCGAAGAAGAGGCAAGCATTAAGTAACTTTTATCAGAGGGGAATGGGAAGTTATCTGACAGGGAGTGCAGAGGTGTGCAGACTGAGTCTTAGAGAGGAAAGCCTCAGGTACAGGAGCTATAAGACGATTGGGTACGGTGATACTGATAAGGAGAGTAAGGAAATAAAATGAGAAGGTGTCCACTATTCAGATGTTAGTGGCTTGATGTGAGAAACAGGTGACAGTTAAAATGACCTATTTCTGTCAGACACATTCTGATTCATGATCGTGAAGGTAACTCGAGCAGTGTCATCACTCCCCAGAAAGGACTCTGCCCCGTGTCTACACCTCCCAGCACGCACGTGCAGGTTCTCTGCAGCACTGTGAAGGGGGAAACACACTATCGTGAAGGCTAGGACAAGGGCTGTGAATAACTTGTGTCCCACTGTAACCTTGTGTGATTTTCTGCTTGCATTTTTAAGGCCTTTGTTGCTGCTTTAGAGCATTTTGTGTCCCATGTGCATAATTTCTCTGAAAGTGCTATAAGGAAACGAATCATCATTACAAAGAGAATGATATTCTTGTCAAAGAGGAAAATGGGGTGGTTTTTTTTTTTCCCCCCACCATAATAAAGTCTGCTATATTATATCACATGGAGGGGAAGAGGAAAAGAAAAAAAAAGACTGCAAAACTGAGTGTAAATGTTATATTCTTAGAAGTAAATCTAAACTTCAGGTAATAAACACTTTAATACACTATATTCCATGTTACTCTTTGATGCCTGTTCTGGGAAAATAGTCCAAAAGAAAACATGTTCCTAGCTTGCAGTTTATGTGCTGTGTTCCCAGCGATTATTTTTCAGGGCATGAAGCTCTCATGTTTATTATGCACCCTCAAGCTTCAGCATACACATCATATCAAGCGTTGCCTCTGCTGATTCAGGAGCCCTGAGAGATGCTGCATGAACGCCGTTAGGTTGTCGGGCTGAAATCAAATGGCAACTTTTAAAAATAAGCACGATGCAATATCACTACAAACTGTGATAAAGACATTGGACAAAAAGAAAGTTGTCACATTCCTGTCATTAACAGTACATGAAAACTTGTTTAAAACCTTCAGTTACATGTAACTTGTAATTTGTTTGTAATTTGTTAACAAAGATTTATCATTAACTGTATTGATTCAAGGCAGTGGTTGTACATTGTGCAAACAGATATCCTGGGTCTCAGAGGTATTCTGTAACACATTTCTATCTCTGAGGTGCAAATATGAGTTCACTAGTGAAGAAGGTATTTTAAAGCCATAAGAAAGATTGATTTTGGAATAGTACTCTTGCATGGTCACAGATGAGCGGGACTTGACAGTAAATGAAAGACAAATGAAATGAAGATCAAAGCTGGAGCTTACCATCCCTAATCCATCCCTCTCAAAACAGACACTGAATGGTGTCTATGCTGCAGTTACATATCTGCTACCATCTAAAGAGTAATGTGGAGTAGACGCTTCTCAGCATAAATATAAAATGATACATTGAAAGAATAAAGACTTTTAACCAAAAAGTGTACTAAACTTTACTTCTTAATAATGTTTTTTACTTCTTCAGCTGACAAAAATATTAATAGAGTACAGTGAATCCATTCTTCCATGACTATTTCTGTTTTCCCAATGCTGTTGAAATATTGTGTTTTATCTTGCTCTTAAAGGCAATAACAATAAAAGTGCTTGGGTGAAAATAAGCTTTACTTTCAACTTGCTTTACAGAGTATTAGTTAAAACTCAGTGTGCATTTTGGTTTCTTGGAAGTGAAATGGTTCAATCAACCTAAAATGATTGTATTTCGGCTACTTAAAAGCTGTGGGTGGGTTCTTCGGACAACTTCAAAACTGGGGGGCTTTCTTGGTACTGGAGCAAAAACAAGTGTGCAAAACTTAAAATGCTTTCCATAGCAGAATTACCTTCACAACTCTGCTTTTCATATAAGGCAGGTCCCTGTGATTTTTAAAAGAGAAACTCCTATCNAAAAAAAAAAAAAGAAAAAAAAGCTCAATTATCTGAAAACTGCAAATACCCTAAGTATCAGAGCAGAAGGTTGCTCAGCTCTATAGGTTGCAGGAGCATACAGGTTGGTATGCTGAAGACACCAGGGAGGAATGCAAGGTGCAGCAGTGGTGGCCAACTGGCTTTGAAATGCCTGGGAAGGCTTTAAATGAAGACAATGTTCTTGATCATCTCATATCTTCTAGGTAGAAATACATGTATTTTTGAAAGGAGGAAAAAGGATATTTATCAGCAAAATACACTTTTTCATGGAATGACTGTCAGGCTGATCCAACAAAACCTTCCCTCCCCACCCCTCTTTGCTCTACTAGGGAGGGAAATGTAATTTTAATTTAGTTGCCTTTATAACCTTATAGATGGCATGCATTTAAAAGAACTTTTGCTCGTGATTAACTAAGGAGCAGGAGATAGCATGTTTCAGGGTTTGGCTGTCTACTGCTTGTTGAGAGCACCACCCAGTGGTAAAGCAGAACTTAAACAAAATATTTATTAATGCAAAAGAATGGACCTTTTCTACAAAAATGTATGGATTGAATAAAGCTGTATTAAACTACTGGCTACCTTGCTCAATAAAGATATGTTGTCAATCATTCTGATTTTCAAGCTGGAAAAAAAAAATCAAGAAAGGAGTAAAGAAACAGGTTTGCCTTCCAAAATAGCTTACAAGCAGACTTGTGCATTGCCTTGCTTTAAGTTCTATATGTGTGTGTATATATGTAACCTGGGCTGCCTGATAAGCCTTAGTGTTCTGGTAATATAATCACCTCACTGAGTATATTTTGCTGTATTTTGCAAAATGTATATTATCATTTTTTTACAAAAAGAGCACCTAGCCTGTTCTCAGAAAAGTGTAGCTTATTTGAAAAGTAAAAGAAAAAAAAGAAAAAAAAATGTATTCCAACCAGAAAGGTGGTGCAGGTAGAGAATGAAGAGAAGAATTTAATCAAAAGCTAAGGAATAGGTGTCCAACCTGTACTGATTAAGAAGTAAGTACTTCAGCTACAACTAAGTCATATATGTTGGGGCTGGTTTTGCATCCAGTAGTCTCCCATCAAATAAATGTGTCTTTAAGATAGGAATAGAAAAGAAAGAAAGGAATAGAAAAGAAAGAAAGAGATTTCAAGTGCCATTTCATAAATAAATAAGCAAAGGCAATGAAGGGAACTGCATTTTTCTGTACTGCCAATTACTTAGAACTGGAAGCTTAAAGCAATATGTGGTGCTGTATGTCAGAACCAAGTCTGAAACATAAAACGGGGAATCCATATGTGTTTGTTCAGTATTAAAAATCACTTGATCTAGGGACAAATTGTGCACTGCTTTGAAATTGCTCAGTGAGCATTTGATGGCCAAATGTTAAAAGACACCCCGGGCAGCCTTCACTTTGCACTGTAATGTTAGATAGACTTAACATTCATTTGGCCTTTGGACTTCCAAATTGAAATCTGAGCAGCAGTAGAACAAAGGAAGGTGACCACCCCCTGAATCAAGCATGAGACTGTCCTCTTCATGACTTCCTGCAGGCACTTTTCATCAGCTGGTGCTTCTTAAAGGGAGCAAGTACCCTCCAGTGCAGCCCAGTCCCACCCACGACCCCAGTCTGAGAGGCTGTGGTGGTGCTCAAGCATGCCCCAAGTTCAGCTGTCACTAGGGACCTCTGAATTTCCACCGTGATGTTTATGAAACTGCTTCCTTTTCTCCCTGGCCCAGGTCTGAAGCTCAGAGGCTCCCAAATCAGTTATTTTGCAGGCTGCCTGCTCTGTAACCGTTCATCAAAGCTCAAAGAGAGCTGCAGACATGAAAGCCCTAGAAAACTTGGCGCCTGGAACTATTGGCTCACTGTTGCTGAAGAATACATTTAGTGTTTGTTAAACACAGGTCTTTGGACTTTTCCTTTCACAGGAGCTGCAAACTTTCTATAATTTGTCCCAAAAGAAACAAACAAAAAAAAAAAAAGAAGTGCTGTGGAAGGAATTTGATGCTGACTGCATACCTTTCTCCTCACAGTTAATTAGGAGGAGGAAAACAGCATGTAATTGCCCTAGATGGTACCTTCTGACCATCTGTCTCCATGCTATAGCAAATGTGCAGGCTGTGAATATATGTAGCTCTACCTCCTCTGATCCAAGCTGTTACCCAAAATTCAATTCTTGTGCAGTTTCCCTTAGGCAGATGAATTGACGAGTTGCCGCTTTGATACAGTCCTATGTGTTACAAGGACGATAGATAGGATTACTTTTTGCCACCTCACTGTAGAAGCTAGAAAGAAAAGGGAAAGAAGAAACAAAACCAGAAGTTTCTTTTTCCCCAGTACAAGCTACTCTCCATGTTAATAAAAAAACTTGCTTACAGTCTTCTTTCTCAGGTTGAGCATGCTTTTCTGGCCATCTTCATGTCTTTCTCACTGCTGTTTCTGGTTCTGTCCCCAGCTGGCTGATGCCCAGTTGCAGTGAAGGCAAAAGCCTGCCTTGGTGGTTTTTAATAAGCTCCTGAAAAATCCCTTAAATTTCACAGACATAAAAATATCTCCAAGGAGTCCAAGTAAATTGTGGCTTTCTGTTGATCTAGCCATCATTAAAGCCACAACAAAGAGGGCTTTTAGTTATTCCTTTACTGAGGCAGAAGTAGCTGAAAAGGGTGATCAACAAATTCAGCCAAGTAGTGAGGTTTGTGTTTTTGTCCACTAGCCTGTCAACTGTAGGACATTACCATGGTAGTTGGTAAAAACAAGACTGTGTTCCTTCCCTGACAAAAAGCATGTAATATCAATCCCATGCTTTAAGTGTAGCTCTGTAGACAGGGCTTTCTCCTGGTAAAAGACTTGTTTAGCTTGCCACAAAGTCTTTGCATACACCATGATTTGAGGCGTCATTAAAGATTAAACCTCCTAAATTTATTCAGGTAGTAAATTAACTTTAATTTTTGCCTCCAAAGATGAAAGAGCAAGTTACCTTTTAAAATGTAGAAGGCTACATGAAGAAGTAAATCACTACTGATAGTTTATGACTTGAATGTGGGTTTTTTTTCAATTAATAAGTCTTTCTTTAAAAAACAAGGATCTAAATTTTAGTATTTAATGTTAGAAATGAGCACAAGCACCGAAGAAACAAAAGCAAGTCCAAAACCTGCTTTGCTGTCAATGAAGCTGTAGTGATTAATCTCATATTCTCAGAATTCTCTTATCAAACCACAACTTGATTGTCTCCATCATTTTTTTTGTACTGAGTTATCAGGTCCGTCTGCATGATCAAAGATTGCTGTGCCAGACCTTTGATCAACCCTTCATTATCCAATGCATGCAAAGAAAACCAGAAGAAAGAGGTAACATTTGTGTAGAAACTGCTACCTATAAACAACTGTTTGCCACTTTATCAAGTGGCATTTGTCCCTCTAAGTCAAGCCATTTCAGAAGAAAATAGGAGAAAGCTGTCAGGTAGTGCAGCAACATGAATCTGAAAATTAATTACTTAGCATCAGAGGCTATTCTCAACCGAATTGTAATGAGACAGGGCCAGGTCCCTGCATCTCAGAACTGTGCTGCCTGTTCAGATACTCTAATTGAATCATTAAGTCTGACCACACAGAGCTTGTCATCTATTCCAGAGAGACCTTAGTGAGTGCACCTGAGTGATGCTCCTCTCCCAAAACATGACGAAGGGCAATGTACTCACCACCAGTGCTCACTACTTAATGCTGCATCAGGCTGCAGACAAAATGTCAGTGTTCACAGGCTGAAGAAACACTCACACAGCTCAAAAAAGACATTCCTGGTCCTCTCCAGGAAAAGACAGATGCTTAGGTGAACTCATTGCATAGGATACGCATTTGACTATACCAAGATACAGCCTTATTAGGAAACTTGCTTAGAATAGACCTAGCTTAAAATATAACTCATTGGTGATACAACACTGATTCCCTACAGGCTGTTGAAGCAAGATGGAAAGCTCTAGTGTCTGTAAAGTGATACCAAAGACTGGCTACCATTCCAAACACTAAAAGCATGATGGAAACATTTAGAAAAAAAAACAGCAGCTGAGGACAAATTTTGATCAGGACTAGATTCTTACTTTTATTTGTAAGACTCAGGGGGTAGGAACATGAGTGGAGTCGCACCATATCACAGGGAGTTTAAGGAGGCACCCTGCTGTGGCAGACTTCTATGTCCCTATACAGAGAAAGGTGGGTAATGCTGTTCCCTGAGTTGAGCTGAGTCACTGATAAGCTAGTTTTGACTGCTCCTGCAGAGAGAGAAAAAACATTTCTCCATTCTTATTTCTCAGCTATGTTTGGGGGAGTTATGGTGGCCATGCTAGGTTTCCTACTGAACAATTCAACTATTCTTTCCTGTTTTTTTGGAAAGTGACTTCTTGCTAGCCCTGTCTGGAGGCTTGTGTTTTCCCCCTTTTTTTTTTTTTTTTTTTTTTTTTTATCAAAACAATCCCTATTGGGAGTTCCAATTTGGTGAGGATGTACTTATCCAAATTAAAACAATTCTTTGGTACCTTCTGATCTGGCAGATCTCCAAATCCTTTGCACGGCACAGAAGATACTTTAAGGCATTGCATCCAAGTTTGTTACAGGTTTAATTTTCCATGCATTATCACCTTGCTGCAGTGCAAAACATCAGGGAAGACACATCCTTTCTCCAAGGTATCTAACATGGACAGGTATGTGACAGACCAGGCATCCAACACCATCTTCCAGAAAGTGCTAGAAGCAGTCTTCTTCCATGGATTTTGTAATGCTAAGCAGATACAGTTCCTTTTCTGGAGGCAAAGGTGAAGGATGTTACTATTGATAAAAGGCAGGTTGTTATGGATCATCTGCTACATTGATGTTGACCAAATAGAAACTTCAGAGATTGCAACAACTGTTTCTGTAATTTACCTCTCCGATGCTGCCATTGCATGTGTGGATGTCTGTTCCCCAGTCCATCACAGATTGAATACTTAGTTTTCTGAGCTCCACGGTGGTGTACTTCGGTTTCTGAGCTCCAGGTAGGTGTCCCTGCCAAGGGCAGGGGGGGTTGAATTAGGTAATCTTCAAGGTCCCTTCCAACTCTAACCATTCTGTGATTCTATATTTAAAGTACAACCAAACTGAAAGTTCCTTTAACTATGTAATAAACACATGAAATAATTTACAGTGTTATAGATAAACCCAGATACACAATAGCAGCATAGTGTACAACAAAGCAGGCTATATTTCCTTTGTAGCATGTAAAAGAATCTTGCATGTGAAACTTGTAAACCACTACTATCTCAAGTCATCTAATTTACTTCATTTTCCTCTATCTACAACATAGCTGCTTATGTCCCACAACAATGCGTGTAGGGTACCTATTTCTGCTCAGTCAGCCTTGCAGTTGATGCAGTATCTTTCATTTTTCCAAACAAATGAGATAACTTAAATGTAAATGAGAAAACCAACTACCCAGCTGCGCCTATGAGCATCATTAAAGCATCCTATGGCTTTGATAGTTGTGTACTGATGTGTATTGTACATACGCTGATACAAGGTTTTGGTCTGATAAACTTGCAAAAATCAATAGAATTCTTTCTTTTTTTCTTTTGAGGTTCCCAGGCGACTAAAAACATATTGCTTTGACAGTATTCTGCTGGCACTTTAGAATAAGTTTTTGATTTTTAGTGGTATAGATTTTATCATGTGTCTTTCAGACAGCTAGCAATTGCTGGGCATTAATGTTTGTGTTCAAACGACTAGAGAAAAGTTCTTTCTAGTATTGCTTGTTTATCTTAATAAGTATGCTGTTGTATTACCTGGTGGCTTTAAGGAGAGTGATGAGGAACGTGGCATAGTACAGGAAAATCATAGGACTCTTAAGAGAATGTACATCAAAAACCCCAGGAAAATAGTATTCTGGAAGACAGAAGCAAGCTTTTTGCAGCAGGAGAAAGAAGCACACTAATGTCCCTTGAAAGGGAATGGCCAATTTATTTTTCACGAGGAAAGGGGAAAAAATATATATATATGCATGTCCAGATATGCATGTATTTTATTAAGCAAAGTAATATGAATCTTTTTCTAAATTGCTGAGCACTTGGAGGTGAAAAAGTTTAGAGCTTCTTGGAGTCTGCTCATCCAGCCCAATGGGCTAAGAGACTGCATGATATCGTACGGCACCCGCATTCAGTATCCTGAGCTATCAATAGGTTATCAAACACATCGGGTGAGATTTTTCATCTCTAAAGTGACAGTCTTATGTACTCACCTCTGTGCCCAGTTCACAAGGGATATAATTCTGCAACAGTCCTGCATACGCAACTTTACAGTTCAGTAAATGTAGAAATTGCTGCTTTCAGCCTGTGAGTACCCTGGCTCTGTTCCCAGTATCTGGCAGTATGGTGGCTGTCACATCTGCATTTATCTCTGTTTCATGACCTCTTTATACATGGAAATGCTTTGTCAGATATCACTTTTCTTTGGAAAGAGTTTCTAGGGAAGCTCACATGCAAACACGTACAAAGGGGCAAATGCAAAAACCTGAGAGCGTGCATTACTTCAAAAATACCTTGTCAACACACTATCCCAGTAAGTCTAGTATGTTGACAGATAGAAAATCTCTCTCAGTTCACAGACAATTGAACAATTATTTTTCAGGAACTCACAAACTACTGAACTGCATAATATTCTGCAAGAAAAAAACAGCACTTAACCTGAGGATAATGCGTGAAAAAGTGGCTGTAAGTGAGCACAATCTGACAAAATATGGGAGAGCAAATACCGAAGTAAAAAAGGAAATTTCTGGATCACAACTCCTTTAAGATACAAGAGATAAACATGGCACTGAAGCAATACATCAAACATTCAGGACACCAAACTCAATCCAGAATATTGTATATTTTGGGTCCTGACTGGAAACCAGGTTTTGTTGGATTTTCTGAAAGCTTTTTCTTATGGCAGTATAAAGTTTAAAAATGAAAGCAATATTTTTGCACGTGAATTTATTGACTTCTGAGGCTGAATACTGAAACCCACAGCATCACACTGTAGAGGAACTGGCCAGTAGAACAAAAAGCCTTTGGCTTCTGTCATGATAGACTGTATCTATAGAAGTAGCTATTAGCTAAAGACTTATATTGCAAAACAGTATTTTTATTACACAGTTTCCCATATCTGTCCTAGCTACAAAACCAGTTCAGTTTCTAGCCTTTGTGAAAGAGTTTAGGAGCACTTTCTCTATCAGCCAAGTCAATATGAAAAGTCTCATAACCCTGCCTGAGGCACCGCCACTCATTCTTGGGCCATACTGGCAAATGAGTCAGAGAAAAGGTCTAGGTTTAAAATAGCAAGAAACAAAAAACAGCAGCTGATTTCTTAAATGTGCTTTGCATGAAAGTCCAGCAGAGAAACAGTGGCAACACAGAACTTTTTACGCCAAGAGATACGGAAAAACTAAGAGAAAAGCACCCTCTGGTAACTCCTTTAACAACAATCTGTTGAAGTGCTTTTTGAACCCAGACAGTGTCTCTTGCATCCAGAGATGATTGTGTTTATGCCCAAAAACTTAGTATCAACAGTAAGACTCATAATGCAGCAGCACATGTTTCCATGTGAGATCACCTTAATTCTCCCATTAGATGCATATGACATCCCATTGGAAGTTTGATGAAGGAAAGGAAATAACTAAAACCAAAACCAATGCAAAACTTGACTGATAATAATTTTTCCAATAGAAATCATTTTGAAATAAACTACTAAAATCTTGTGTTGGAGGCATTGAAAAATGAAAATCAGTGGCTCAAAACATTATCCTTTCACGTCTGTTTCTTCTAGTTTGTGTTTTAAAATGTTCTCAATCTCATTTTTCATAGAATCATAGAATGGTTTGAGTTGGAAGGGACCTTAAAGATCATCTGTTTCCAAACCCCCTGCCACAGGTAGGGACAACTTCCAGCAGACCAGGTTACTCATAGCCTCACCCAACCTGGCCTTGAATTTTTATTCAAATAGTTTTTATTAAAATTAAATTTAAAATTAGATTTTATTATATACATTTTTGTTAAAATCTTTTATTAACCAAATCTTTTGCAAGTGAAAATTCCACTCAAAGATTCTTAATAGCTCTGTCAGTGCAATGCTAGCTCAAGAGTTTTGCACCTTCGGTGATAAGGATGAATATGAAAACAGGGTCCTCACTATGGGATACTTCTGCCTCATAGCGAGATTTGTGAGGTTGAGAAAGGTTCCTAAGAGCATTAGGGACATGTGAAAGAAGAAAGACAGGGGATTAGCCAAAGAGAAAGCAAGGCTAAGGTTTGTCAAGAAATTAAGCAGATGACTCTAAAGAAGGCTGCAGAGCTGGGTATAATTCTGACAGAGAAGGGCAGAAGCAGGAGTTTAAGAAGTGAGTCAGTATTTCCCCCCTCCCAGCCCAGCTGATAAACCAAAAAAATGAGCAGCTTTAAAATTAAAGTACGCTGCCAAGAATCTGAACTAGGAACAACTCGTGGGCTTTATATAAATCTCCTTAAGACCTTAGCAGAGAGTAGAACTTACAAGGTTGGAATTACTATATGTGAGATTTTTTTCCCCTGCTTGCATCCTGAGCTTCCTCAGGCCTGGAAGACTTAGCTGTTCAAGGAGAGTATTGGGCAGGTGGAAAGGTATGAAAATGATCATAATATCAAGTATCCTCTGAAATCCAAGTAATTGAATGGTTCAACAGGCTTGAAGTAATGAATATGCCTTAAGTTTTAGTGAGTTAGGATGTTTATTAGTTCATGAGTTAGACATGTGGTTACTATATCTTGTTTCTGCCTTTTGTAGTACTACTACATCGATTCTATTATGGCATAATCAGAGGCAGAAAGGTGTGAGAAAGGAGAGTGGGTTTTTGGTATGAAAACAGCAAATTCACTGTGAAAGTCAAAAACATCTCTAGCATACTTACCTTAAAATAATTCTTGCTCCTTGACATTAGAAAGGTAAGCTGTGCTCTGATAGACCCACATATAGTAAAGGAATAGACACGCCACTGTAGACACAAAGTAGAGCAACTCCCATCTACCCTAAAACCTCCTGGGAGTTTGTCCAGAAACCACCCCTCACACTCAGCACTGCTGGCTCAAAGAATATTAAATGGATACAGAATTTAGCCCCATGTTCAGTAATGAATTTTACAATATCACCTGTGTATTTTTTAAAAATTTAGCTGTTGTTTTTAAGACAGCCATGCATATCGCTGTGTATGTATGAAAAAGAGAGAGAGAATGAACTACCTTCCGTCATTAGCAGAAACTCTAAGTTAAAGAATGGTTCCTTGTACCCCCAAAAGCTTGTCATATTTAAAATTTGACTTCTGGAGATTTAACTTTGGAAACAGCACTGGAGAATGGTGATGTTCTGGCACTCTTAAACACCAAATGATTAAACTTTGGGAGCTTATGAGAGCAACTGTTTCTTGCCTCACTCCGCAAACGCATGTTCGGAACCTTACTGAGGTGAAAATATTACTTGTTTTTTTCAAGGCACTCATCAGTGTCAGAAGAAAGGAAGGGGTAGAAAAGGGCTGTGGCTTTGCAGGGCTTTTCTGACCCCCTCCATCCAGCTCCGAGCTGTCTCAGACTTCAAGTGATATAGATTAATCTCTAGACAAAAATGTAATGAAGGCGGCTGCCAAATCAGTAAGATTCATAGAAAGAACATTTCCTTATACCGAAGTAATGATGACATATGTTATAACCCTCGCTGCTGAACAGGCAGCCCCAAGCACATAAAGATTTCAGAGGCCTCCAGATCTTCTGCAACAGAGAGAAGACATGCATGTTCTCCCCATTTTAACTACAGTACCATGAAGAAAGGGGCCAGGTTGGTGTTTAAAGCAAACATTTTGGAGGCTTAACAAAATCCCACTGTGCATAGCTTTGCTCCTTATGGTGATGTTTTTTACATTCTATATTGTCAACTGTGCTTCCCTTGGAAAAGAAACAGTGAGAAATGAGATAACAAATGAAAAAAATATTGTTTCCCAGTTCGTCATTGAACAGAGTGCTGTGTTCAACCAGTGATCACATTTCTGTGACTGTAAAAGAGCTCTTTCTTACGCTACTGAATTCTTCAGTGCTAGTTCAGTAATACAGTAGAGAAAGTGATGCAGAAACCTGAGCCTCACAGCTATTTGGATGCTCTGGCTGAGAATATTGCCTTCAATAAACCCCTTCATGCTCACATGTTGCTGATCTGCGAGCCTTTCCTCTGACTTTCACGGACTAGTCTTTCTCCTTACAGATCTGTTTTCCAAATTCAGTTAAGTTGTTATTATTGAAAACTTAGATAGTCTTTGCTATGATACTGCTGATGCAGTAATACAAACATAATTCAATGGAATTTTTTGAAATTAATGTTTAATGAATAATCATTGCATTGTTCATTAATTTGTAGTGCAAGGAATATGCTAACACAGACAATACTAAAAGAGTGGGGGAAGATGTAAATTCTTTTGTTATAAAGAAATTAGAGAAGCTCTGTAACAAAACTGTACTTCTACCATGTTTGGTTTAGTTCCTCTGTCCTTACTCTGGTTTGTATTTGTTTCAACTACCACCAACCAATTGTACTTGTAGCTCAGTATAACTGACACTCTTCATCTATCTATTTGAAAGAAATGTAGGCAATAGAAAATTTTTTCCAAAAATTTTTACATCAAAATAAAAGGGGGGAATGGGAATGGAACTGCTGCTTTGCAGTAAGACAGTGGGAAGGTAAGGAAAATGCAGCAGAAATTAAATTACTCTCAGAAGTTTCAAGTCATATTTCTTCCTAAACTCCTGAAAACCCACTCCAGACCTGCCAGTGCAATTGTCAGAAGTCGCCTAATAGTTTCTAGGTCTGTTTTGCTAAAGCTAATTACATGTGAACATTACGGAAGTTATGGGAATGTACTGGTAACAACTGAAAGCTCACAGTGAGTTCAGACAAATGAGGAAAGATACAGGTGAAGGAAAAAACAACCTTCTAAAGATTCTCCTGAAGCACTACTCCTGTACGGCATTATTTTTACCTTTGACTCTCTGGAGCTTCAAGAAGCAAACACCACCTGCTAAAAGCATAAATAGAGCAGGGAAATAAAATTGCATCTGGAAAACAAAGCCCTCTTCTGTAGTTGTGCATGTCTTCAAACAGCTTCTCTGATGCTTTCAGCTTTCCCTTAACATAATTTCCATATTAATTCCGTGCAACAGCTGACTGCTCAGTGGAGCTCACAGTCATTCTCTGACTTATCATTTAAATTTAAAAAAAATAACTGTTTTTTGGGTGGGTTTTTCTGTTTGGTTTTCTTTTTCAAGGAGTTACAAATCATCAGAGTGGTAGACAGCCTGGACTTGCTATTTTGGGGATGCATGCTTTCCCTCTTTTCTGGAGAAAGGTGCTTTCTCAAGGAAAGTAGAAGTATATGGCATACTGCTTATATTTATTGACCTTGATGATGTTGTGTATACTTATAGAAGTAAAATTTAAAAAATAACAATTACAAGATATGTTTCTTATACCTAAGGCACATAACGGAGAAGTAGTCAGAGACTTTAGTGTTTCCTTTATGTTAAAAATAGCAAACTGGTAGTCAGTTTCCTCCTGCTCACTGACCCGTGATAATTTAACTGGCATATAGCGACACTTTTGCCTCGAAAGGTTATTCCTGAATGCCACATTAAATTGCTGTGGCAAACTATAGATAGCCTAGAAATGCCCCAAAGCCTGCTGTGTACACCACTTCAAACACACACTGCTATTCACTCAAAGCTGCATCAAACTCAAAAGGCCAATCTGATCCACTCCTCTCCTTCCCATGCCCTTTGTAATACTCTCTGCTGCTTTCTTAGTCTACTGATTGTTTTCTTGACATGCTTTATTCCTTGCCATAGCCTGTGTGTTATTCTCCAACATTGTTTTCTTACCAGTAATACCCGAAGTTACATTGAGCAGCAGTGCTTTGGTAGTATGTGTTGTTTTTTCCTTAGTAGAGATTTTGAGATTTTTTTAAACTTTTGTTTCCTTTCACTTCTCTCCCTCTTCCCTGACCCTATTTATCTGTCTGTCACTGATTTAAGCTTGAGAAAGAAATCCATAAGATAGCATGATCTCCCATTTTCTCCTCCTGAATCCTGCCTGAAACAGCAAGCACTAGCATAACATTTGGAAAACAATGTTATAACCCCGATTTTCTCGGATTCTTTTTCATTTATCATTGCTATTTACAGAAGACTGAGACATACTCTAAGCTAATGTTGCCATGGTGTTGTCTCAGATTGGGTCTGGCATCCTTCCAAGGAGGTGTGTGGGTAGCATTTTTCCCCAAGTTTAAAGATGCACCATTGACATTTTTCTCTCCCATGGCCATTTCAAATGCGTAGAGAAGCAGCTAACCATCAAACAGATTTCATTGAGCAGGGGTCAATCCAACATCTGCCTTGTGTACATTGTGCCTGGATAAACACTGATATATTCAGCATTTCTGGTGCTGCCATTATCATTTCATTTCAAAGAGCTCACAGAGGAGAATCCAGGGATTAGCTGGGCATATGGATGTGTTTTTTCTTTTTTGACACAGGATGTTAATCCTCCTGAAGATGGGTCTGAATTCTTTCTTTAGCTGATCCTTCTCACCTCTACTGGAAAGATGACTGACAGAAAAGTACCTGGGGGTATTAGTCGACAGCGGGCTGAATATGAGCCAGCAGTGTGCCCAGGTGGCCAAGAAGGCCAACGGCATCCTGGCCTGTATCAGGAATAGTGTGACCAGAAGGACTGGAGAAGTGATCGTCCCCCTGTACTCTGCACTGGTGAGGCCCCACCTCGAGTACTGTGTTTGGTTTTGGGCCCCTCACTACAAGACATTGAGGTGCTGCAGCACATCCAAAGAGCAAGGAAGCTGGTGATGGGTTTGGAGGACAAGTCTTATGAGGAACGACTGAGGGAACTGGGGTTGTTTAGCCTGGAGAAAAGGAGCCTCATGGGAGACCTTACTGCTCTCTACAACTACCTGAAAGGAGGTTGTAGTGAGGTGGGGGTTGGTCTCCCAAGTAACAAGTGATAGGACGGGAGGAAACGGCCTCAAGTTGCACCAGGGGAGGTTTAGGATGGATATGAGGAAAATTTTCTTTACTGAAAGGGTCATCAAGCACTGGAACAGGCTGCCCAGGGAAATGGTGGAATCACCATCCCTGGAGGTATTTAAAAGCTGTGTAGACGTGGTGCTTAGTGACATGGTTTAGTGGTGGTTTTGGCAGTGATAGGTTAATGGATGGACTCGATGATGTTAAAGGTCCCTTCCAACCTAGCTGATTCTATAATTCTACTTCCCAACAAATATTTTCACAAAGATGTTGTTCAGCTGCCCTACCCTGGAATTTTAGAATTTCTGGGTATTTTTAGACAAAATTATTCATCAAAATATTGTATTAATGAAAATAATTTTGCAGTGTACAGCACTCTGTAAGAGTGCTTACTTTTTCTGGTAATATATTAAGTTCTCCAAAGCTGTTGCAAACATTTTAGTTTCATAACAAAACCTAAGATTTTCAATCCTATTTTCTGAAAACAAGGACAGCTTCATTTACTACTTTTGATAAAGCTATATTTTAACAGAAAAAGCTATAGGTTGTAGTGCTTGTTAAAATATGTCAAAAAATATCCAGCAAAGACAAGATAATAACCAAACCTTTGTTCTATAATATTATATATTCCCTTATGGCTTGTGCATTAAAATATCTGCCTATTTTTGTTACTCAAAGTGATTATGCAATAGCTTCCGAGGAAATGTTTTTCGCTGACTAAATTGTCATGGAAAGGTATTGTTTGCTATCACCAGCACTTCTGCCTTTAATGTTGTTTTTTATTCTTGCCTACAAACTGGATTTATATCTGAAATAATGTAAGGGTATCTTGCCATGAAAAAACATGTACTAATATGAGAAGTGATATTTTAATCTCAGTTGCACCAGAAAAAAATGGCAGACTTCTGGTATTATATTTGATTTATGCTGTTTTAACTTTTGACCCTTGTGTTTAAACAGTAGCTGTCTTACCTGACTATAGCGGCAACAGGCTTAGAAAAAAGAGATAATGCTTTTAATGAAAATTGAAAGTTTTAACTTCTTTTTTTAAAAAAGGCCTCTCTGAAAAAGGGGAAAAAATGTATTTTTCATATTAATGAAAGTAGTTTTAAAAATTGTGAGGGCTGTAAATATCACTTTGAAAGCTGTTGATAGGGAATACAATATAGTCACAAACCTCTTCCCTGCATTTTTGTTGATAAAGGCGATAGGTGAGAATGAAACACTACAAATCTTGCAGGCTTATGCTGATTTTTACTAATGTCAGAAGTTATGTTAATTTTACATTAGCTCGCTTCTAGCTTTCATACACTTCAACATTTCCCTGAACACTGTTGCTGGAGGCGACTGGCAGCAGACGTGCTCTTACTTATCTTCTTTCTTTGCCATAGCCCCTCACCTGTGTGGGCTTTTTTAAGCATGTTGGCAAGTTAGCTAATAGAGGAGTATTCTATAAGCCAAGTATTGGGCTGGGTATGAGCATTCAGAATTTAACTGAGGAGTTCCAAATCACCCACCTCTAAGGGCAGGTGTTAATCCCAGAGAAGACAGGCTCGCTCACTTTGGTTTTGCTGCAGTCCCTACTGGGTTAAGCAGCTGTGTTCAATAAGAACCGCATTTCCCCAGAGAGAGGGGAATGCAACCCTCTGAGATGCAGCTGCTCTCAGAGGCTTTTTTAACCAGTTTAAGTTCCTACATAAAGATAAAACAGAAATTGTGGCAGTTGTTTCTACATAGCGTAGAGAATCTGGGTGGGTTTTATCATGCTCAGATTCAGGGAGGAACTTCATCTGTATAGAGCCTGCAGCAATGGATAAAACAAGACAGGAACTTTGCAGACTGTTGAAAGAATGCAAGAGAAAATGCACGGAAAAGACAAGTGTTTGCTTAATAGCTTATGGTGAAATGAAACGTAAAACCTGTTTATATGTACAAATAGCCTTGAAATGGGATGGCTGCTGATGGACATCACTTCTTGCTTGGGGCATTCAGTATAAAAGGTTGAACTGCTTTATACATTTAATTTTTCAAATGACAAGTTTACAGAAATGAAACCAAACCAAAAGTAAGCATGGAAGAGATTACATGATATTATTGAATTACTTATTGTTAATTACCCCAAATCTTTTAATCTCTCTACAACGTGCATTGCGTGACCACATAACACTGTGATGCCAGAGCTGAAAATGTCTTCAGTAAGTTTTAAAAAACTTCACTGTTTTACAATGCAAAAATGCTGGAGTGTACTGGGTGTAGGTGGCAAAGTGCTGGTAGCAGCAGGGGAGGCTGCTGGGGCAGCCTGTATGGGAAGAGACAAGGGGCTCCTCCTTGTTGGACACAGCTAGTTCCAGTCAGCTCCAAAATGGAAGGAAACACATGTTAGTTCTCATGGCATTATAATTACAGCGATGAAAGTTTTCTAATGGGTCTATGACTTTAAAGGAAGTCACAACAAGGAAGCATCTGGAAAAGGTATTCAGGTTGTGATACAGTTTTTGAGTGGTCCTTGGGTGACAGTGCATAGCATGTTGTGTAGCTCCAGCTCTCACCTTGTTCTTGCAATCTTTCATTTGGAAATACAAAGAAAAAAATTGTCCTTAATTCTAATCTAATTTTCCTCCTTCATGGTTTTTCATAATTCAAATCTGATCAACTGAAAAGTGATACTGAAAAAGTGTGCATCTCATCATTCAGTCCAAATCACTGCTTTCTTGTTAGCTCAGTGGGTGATCTTTTGCAAAATTAATGCTGCACATTAACATCTACGTTAACAAACTTCTATCTACCTAGAAAAGTCCAAAGAACTCCATTGGTCCCCAGAAATTATTACAAAGGGAAAATCAAAGAATCAGATGTTAAACTCAAAGTACTGATACTTGCCTTACTTCTAGTTGCCTAACTCTACCCAAGACATCTCTACCAATTTTGCAATCAATTGCAGAACTCCCAATTCTGGATCTAGAGAGGATTATATGCAGTAATTAGTATTGTAAAGTTAAACACAACTTTTGAAAACCCAAACCTTTTTTTTACCAAAAGAAACATTACAAACAAGCTTAAGAGTCCAACCCTATATTTTTTCATTCACACAAGTAGCTTTGGCTGGTTTTAGTGGTGCTTCTCATAGAATTAAGAATCTCATGACTTGGATATTATGATGTCAGATCATTTAAAATGCAGGTGAGGAATCTGAAACATTTTCCAAACTGCAATTTACAAAGGAATATTTTCCAAGATGCATTTTTAACTGTGTTATCTTTGTTACTTCTTGGAGTAAAAATGTGTCAGCCCAAAAGTACACATCCTTGTCATTTTCTATTATCCTGCAATTTTAAGTATTTTTAATTAAAATATAGTAGTATTCAGTACATCAGGAATAATTAGTCTGCAGCTATAAGAAGAAATCTGTGATATAGTCCATAATAAAAACATATTTTGAAACTGTGAAATATAATGAGCACAGCACACTGCAGAGCAAGGTGGCCTCAGCTGCAGTGTTTAATCACTTAGTCTTTCCAAAACAACAGTAAATGGACTGCTTTGTTGTCATGCATTTCTTCTTATTTTCTTTTTTCTTTGATAAGCATGTATCTGTGTCAGTGGATGCGTTAAAGATGGCATGGAATTTTGTCTTTTGTATCAGGCTGCAGTTTTTGTGATGCTCCTTAGTTTACGGGGGAGTTACTTCTGTGGTCTTTAGTTCAGAATAAGATATCTGTCAGAAATTAATGCAGTCCTGTGTCTGTGTATAGCTACACCCCTTACCTTGCTTTATGTCTTATCTGAAGCAATTGCTTTCTATTCCTCCATACATGCTGGTTTCTTTCCTATGGAACCGTAGATAGCATGGTAAGTGGGGCTTTCTTCATGCCCTCATCTTACCCCGGTGTGAAGGCAGGATGTTATCAGTACACAGAAGCTCCCACGTGCTTTGTGCTCACCACTCTGGATATAGTCTTGGGTATCTAACCACTGCAGATAAGTGCCGAGACCTTGAAGTTGATTTGATATTCTACAGTAAGCAATTGTAAAGAGCAAAGGATGGGCTTAATGTGCTCCTGGTAGCAGTGCTGCCGAGGAGACGTGCAGTTGCCTTCTCTATTAGCTGGAGTTTCCCAAGTGTTCTGCTGTTTGGGAGAAAAAAAATTCAAGACCTTGAAAAAAAATAAGAAATTCTTTTAGGAAATATGTACACAGGCACACAGTAGCAATACAGCCAGAAGACTTGGTCAAGGGGAAATTTCTCATGTTTTTCCACTAACCACAATTTTTTTTCTGCTGAAACTTTGTCTTTTTAATTTAATCTTGTATTATTTGACTTTAAAAAATGCAGTGACTACACTCACTATGTTTTCTGCTTACTATTTCAAATTGTTTCTACTTAGATCTTTGGAAACATCAGAAGAAGACTGAAATGTCTGATGAAATTAATAGGTAAGATTATGGGTGGTTGTTTTCATCTAAGAGTGATATCATTGCTACCCATGTAATTGTTTTGTAGCATGTGCTCCTTGGAGAGCTGCAAATGGAAATACACACACTGCCCAGCAGGATCACAAGGAATAAGGAATGAATCTCAGAGGAGATGAATGAGGGGGTCTTACAGAGTCATGACATTTTAGATAATTTCGCATTATTTTCACTATTATTTTCACAATTTCTTGATATAAAAACAAACAAATTCACATAAGTAACTACAAGACAGTTCTACCAAAGTCATTTCAGTACCCAGTTTTTCCTTCTGCCTTTTATTTCTCCTGACAGCAAACTAAAAAAAACAAACCCAAACCCATTACATTATAGGAATGCACTCAGCCCTGCTACCAGTATAGTGGTTCGGCAAAGGAAGGGAGTGCAGCAGAGACCACAGAAATATTTTTAAGTTACAGAAATATAAGCATTGAGTTACTGTACTTGTAATCTCCAATCAAGCTGAAAAACGTGTTGGAGATAGAATACAAATTTGATTAATAGTCTGGGGGAAAAAAACAACCAAACAAAAAGATTCCTATTAACCAGTGTTACTGTTTTTCCAGGCCAGAAATGCCTGCATTTAGATTTATAATGATTGCCTTTGAGTTAGAGAAAAACAAACCAGCACTCATTAGCTGATATAATGTTGCTGTTCAGCCTGTCAAAGTTCACTACATTGACCAGCAGACTATTTGGTATTGAACCTGCAGCGTACCAAGCTCAGAAATCAAGAGCTTTACCTACCAGGTAAGGGAAAGGAAGAGGATCAGAGACAAACCTCGGAAGAAAAGTAGCTGACACAGAGAGCCCAGGCAGCACTGACGTGTTGGCAAATACGTTTGCAGTGACGGTGAATTCGAGAACTTCACTGTTAAATTCTTCATTCATTCCTCAAACATGTCATAGAAATATAATTCAGCTTAATAATGTGTGGATTTTTTTCTTTTGCAGTTTTCATCAGTCTATACAGAACAGATTTTAGAACAGCATTCTTTGTCTTACATTGTCTAATTTTGCTTTCTATTATATAAAATCAAAATACAGTCTTGTTTCTACCACCCACACTCTTCTGAAACATAGTGTACATCCATTAATCCTGACATCATGGTCATGTCTCAGTTTTATGTTTAGAAGGAAGCTATTAATGCATACACATTCCTCAAAAGAGCATTTGGAGCTTACCTTCATTCTCTCTTTGCATTTACCTACACATTTTCTTCAAGTTCATTCGGGCCTTGCTAGCTTCTCACTGAGATCATTTAAAACAGAGATAGGTAGAGATAAAACATACATTGTTATTAAATAATTCTCCATAATAAAATAATCCAGAATAGTGGTACAGAGATTGACTTTTCCTGTCAATCAGAAGATCATGAGGCAATTGGCAAATGAGAGGATACATGATAAGAAAAAAAAAAAGGCCAGAACTCTGAGGTAATGGAAAGTTCCACACTGCTGGATTCGGACCATGCTCATGCTATTTGGTATTCACTGACTTCTCCCCCACTTCTGCTCCATGCTGTCAGCCAGTCCCTCCTTTGCTCAAAGGTTTCCTTTTTTTCCCCAGCTGTGCATCTGTGAAAAGTCCGTGCTGCAGCTTTTTCATTAACCTCAGCACTAACTTCATAGCACTAAAAGGTTCATAATATCAAAAGGGAAGAGTCTAGTAATATTCTTCTTAAAACCTTTTCAAGATTTAAAAAAAAAAAATCTTGAATATGGACAAAGCTCAAGCTTCTCAATAACTAAAGTAGTTTCTAAGACAGATCCAGAGTAATGTGAATACATATTAATTTTTTGCCACAGATGTTGGGTGAACACCTGCAGTTAGAATGACTCCCACATATTACCAAAAAAAAAA
Organism: Ibidorhyncha struthersii; assembly: GCA_013398815.1. Taxonomy (NCBI): domain Eukaryota; kingdom Metazoa; phylum Chordata; class Aves; order Charadriiformes; family Charadriidae; genus Ibidorhyncha; species Ibidorhyncha struthersii. The sequence continues at coordinate 888,338 of VZSZ01002948.1, read as the reverse complement.
AAAATGTAGAAAGATGTTGGGTTTGTATGGCTTTGATTGTGTGGTGTGGTTGGTAGCTTCAAGGAATGAGTGAGAGGATGTGATCCCATTATGGCCAGGGCATAATGATGGTGTCATTACTTAGCAGGACTTGCCCAGATGAAAGCTGAGTACAGACATAATTCACTAATTGTAGAAATGAATACACAGAGACAGGTGAGGAAAAAATGTTTCCCACACAATTTAAAAAAAATAGCATTCTATAATTGAAAGCGTAAGGCAGTGTTTTGAGAACTCATCCATGATGCATGGGTGTGAAGAAAAGGTGGAGTAAACCAAGAAGTAGCTTATCAGCAAAAAAGAATGTCATTGCTGTTGATGACAAAAAATTTGGTTAAAATTGTTGCAACCTGCCATGTTTCCACTTTAACATTATAATTTCGTACGTGACACTGAGGACAAAGAAACATGTTGCCCTTAAACCCTTCCTTTGACTCACTTTAATTGCAATTCACATTATCTCTGTGGTAACCAATCAGACACTAGAAGAAACATTCGGTCCACTGTCATCTGCACAGAATCTTAGGCAGACAGCCTGCACTTGTCTGGTTGTTTTTTTTTTTTACTATGGAAACTATGAAATTTGTGATCCCTTTCCAGGAAATAATCTACATTACTTTAGAAGACACATTTTATGGCAATATATAGCAAAAACCAAATGCACACTTTTTATGTTCAGCAACACCAGCACAGAATGTTTTATTTTGTCGGAAGATGACATGGCATTTTCTCCCTCTTTTTTCTCTCTAAATATCATGCTGAACTATTAAGAATGAAAGGTAGCTGAGATGATGGTAAGTGGATCTGATTGCATTATGATGTGGGAAAAAAACCAAGCAAATTCTAATCATCTCTGACTTCAAGGCTTTCACTATTTCTCTTTTTGTTTTGTTTTGTCTTTTTAAGGTGTTTCTCTTCCTTGTCCCCGTCCTTGTAGCCTTTTTAGGTAGGGCTAAGGAGCAACCGTGTTACCCTGTTAGCACAAGCCAGAGCTCCACCTTCTGTGCCAGTGTCTTGCTACGCTGCTGTTTGTGCTGTTAATCAAGACCAAAAGCAGGCACTTTGTTGCCAGAGTTCAGGTTTTTATCCTGAGCCTTGTGACATTTGTTGTTTCTGCTTCAAAGCCCCGCACCGTCAAGAGGAAGCTCTGCGGGACAGGACCATGTTGATTTTTCCGGTGTGGGTGGTGGCGCAGTGTCAGGTTGGTGACAAGGAGCAGCATTGCCCTGCAGTGTATGTGAGCCCCAGAAATTTCATCTCCTGACCTATGGAATAAGGTTAGTCACTCTCCACTGCATGGCAATGCTGTAACTCCTTCCCTCTTGTTGTCAACAGATATAACAGAGTCATAAGGCTCTTCAAAACCTGAGCACTCCTCCCTTATTACTATGCTTGAGATTCCTGACCTTATCACCGCCTGCAGGGTGTGAGCCGAAATCTCCCGAGCAGAGGTAGCTGCTCAGAGGCACTGACTGTAGGTGCGATCACAGGAGCCTTATGAGTTTTTAATCTGGACCATTTGCCTATCTGTCTAACAGGCAAATATGTTTATTAATAAACCTATATGAATAGAGGAATGAAGAGCGACACTGACATCGAAATGAACAACATAATATTGAGGCAACTTTTTTCCAGCTCTCTGAATTGCGTTAGTGAGGATTTATAGCAGTACAGGTTTCTGTTTTATCACAACAAGCGTTAGTATGAGTGCCTGCACACTGTACATTTGTAAAATAACATCAGCTTCAAGGGTGCACCATTATACTCTAAGTGCTAGTATTATTTTAAAAGAAACCATATTGCTTTTAACATTTTCATTATGCATAGAAGTCATATTGAGACACAAAGCTATGTTTGCTAACATCTCTTCTGTATTTTTACAGAGCAGAATTTTAAATATTTACAGCAATAAGTGTTTATGTTTAGAAACTTTGCTGTGACAATGCAAATTCTTTCAAAGAAGGTTGAAAGACACTTTAATTCAGAGCCTAGGAATAAAATGGAGTTGTCTTGCAGCCTTAGCTCTTGTTGTACCTTACGAGAATCTACCAAATGATATCTGTTTTCACCTTCCCCTGCTTGTTTCTGTGATCCCCGACTAAAAAATGACTAACCCAACAAAGCGCCTCACCAGAGTGGCAGTGAAATGATTGGTGCCTATTCATGGAAAACGCCTGAAAGCTGTAACTGTCCAAAAGTGTACCGAGTATCAGATTTGTAATCCCGCTCTGCTGACAGCTTAACTGTTGCTTCTGAAAAGGAGTTTGCAGCACAGAGAGAAGGAAAAGGCCTCATGACAATCTGCACAATCCTACATTATTTACTACCTATCTGTATAGCACAGCTTCAGCTGGCAGGGAGAGTTAGGGCTGCGAATGAGAGATGCATACCGCTGCTGCGAGAAATGTAAATAAGATTAGAGTTGCCAGTCCCTGCTGAGAGGTAAATTTCTTTTCCAGAGGCTGAACACACCTTTTCTTTGAAACAGCATCTTTGTTCGTGGGAACTGCTAGCCTGCATCCATCTGCCACACTTAAACCCTGGACCTTGTAAATAATCTCTGCTCATTGAGCGCAGCTACGACAAAAAATGTAATGTCTTCTTGTTCTACATGTCTAGGAACTAATCTTCCCTTGGCAGCGAACTTGCGGGCTGTCAGCCTGAGTTCCTTTTCATTTGTATATGTATTTTGCTCAGCGCAGATGAGGGTGAAGAGGGGAAGCACAAGGGGGAATTCGCAGAGTAAACAAACCGTACCTAACAGCCGGGGTGATCAGCTTCCGAGTGCAGATAAAAGATATGTTCTGCTACAACTCGCCTGATGCACTATTGCTGCCCCTGTACTGCTGACAGGATTCATGAGCTAACGGGTGAACCAGGTGTTGAACACACCAGTACAATCTGGGTGGGATGAATGTTCTAGTTGATAGCGTTGCCGTGACTGGCCGATCACGGGTATTACCTATCTGAGGATGTAATTGCAGATCTAAGATTCACCACGGCTACCCATGGCCATACTGCAGCATGCTCTGCAAGTGCTTAACTTTGAAGGTTACTCAGACTTCAGCTAGATCAGAAAATTCTTGGCCAAAGGGTATAATATAGTAGTTCTCTGGCAAATGCAATTTTTTCTCTTTTGGGTTTAAACGCAGGGTGTACCTTTCTTTCTTTTCCCTGAAGAACAGCGTGTTTTCAAGCAATCTAAGAGATCACCACTCTCCTAAAATACATCATGCTGAAGCTGTTATGCTGAACCTGAAATGTGTAATAAATGGACTTAGTTTGATGACATTTAAGGAAAGATAGAGATAGTGTGTCCCTCTTCACGCTCTTTGGGAAAAAAGGGTTTGTAATGGCCTCCCAAGATGCTTGTTTGAGGAAAGTTTATATTTAAAAGTCAGGCATGCCAAACATTTTACACAATTGAGGCTGACTTACAAATACCTCAATTATCAGTCAACAGAATGGGAATCTATACTCTGCAGCCTGTCAAATAAGTGGCCTTTACCACAGAGGCAGATATTGAAGGAACGTAGAGAAAATAACTAATGTTTTTTACAAGTAATCTCTACTGGTAACGCTTTTTTTTCTCCATGAGCCTTTGAGGAAACTAATAAACTATGAAACTTTGCAGCTGCTTCCACCCTAGTGTGGTCAAATACCTAAACCAGAGCTTGCCACCTTCCTTGCCAAAACAGGAGATGTGGTCCAGCTATGAATTCACAAAAAGCCCTCTTCTTGCCACATGTTCAAATGTATGCCCAGAGCCTTTGTTGTGCAGCCCTGGCTGCAGGCAGTCACATCATCACATAGCTGGATATGCTTCTCTCACATGGCCAGATGCAGATCTATCTCTGCTTGTGCTTCAGCTGACAGCATAATCCTTGGCTTTCATGTGCACGTAACCAATACCGTGTTAGCCCTGTCAAATAAGCTGCCTCCTCTCTGACAAGGGGTCCAAGACTCTGGAGCCTCATCACAGTGACACATCCAAGGTAGCTCAAAAAAGCCAGCAGGCTTTTAGGCTGTGAGCAACCAGAATAACTCACGTAGCCTGAAGCCTACTTCCCACCTTCTTGCTGGGCCAGCTGTCCTAGGGAGGATGTGTCACTTCAGCCACTCCTTCTGCAGCCTACCTGGAGCCATGGCTTCACTTGTAGTTCAGCTTGGGGTGAGTCTCTTGCTGAGATTTTTAGAGGTGCAGAGTAGTGCGTTCCAGAGAAAACTCCCTTTCTGCCTAAGGCCATGAGAACGTTGCCATTAACTTCTATCTGTGTTCTGAATATTAATAAAAGATTAGATTTAAGATGTGATAACAGCTTCTGAGAAGTGATGGAATTGCTCACACTGGTCAAAAATCACTTCTTATCATAGATGTGCTGATTCTCCAATTTTCCACACTCAGTGAGCGTTCCTGGCTAGGTCATCAATGTCACTGATCTGCAGCAAATGATTTTTTTTTCTTCTCAGAGTGACTGAGACATTACTGCAAGATGTATTCTTCTTTTCTGAGCATTTATATGTATTAATGTGCAAAATACTTGTCCACTAGGTACACAACCCTGCAAGCCTGTGCATACCCATCAGGTGGTGCACTCAGCCATTGAAACGAATGGGTTAATCTTTTCGTCGCTGTGAGTCACACAATGTCCCTGCATCCTCGGGGAAGTCAAACTCTCGTGACAGCGGTGAAGAGCTGCAAAACAAGCATCAGTCCCTTTTGGCCCGATCAAGAAACCTCACCTCAACGGGAAACTTGCGCACGCCCCCCCCACCGCCCCAGCACCAACCCTCTCCACGCCACCCCCGACTCGAAACCCTTCGTCGGGTCTGCTAAAACACCCGAAAACCCCATCTGACAAGGAAGCGGCCGGACAGTCCCCCCCAGAGGGGGTCTTTTTTGGCCCGGGGAGGGACCTGCCTGCGCCCCNCCCCGCCCCCCCCCGTGTGTGTGTGTAGTCAGGCCTTAATTTTGCCTTTCCTTAAACCGAAGTTTTAACACTATAATGAGGCAAGTCGGAAGGGCGATATTTCCTTCTCATTTAGATTACTGTGAGAGCGCGGAATGTTTTCTGTAGTTTGCAGTCTGCCACCCATAAAGGTTTGCGGGGGGTGTGGGGGGGGAGAAAGTAGGGAAAGGAATGAGCTGCATAAATTCTCCTTCTGCGTGCATATCAATTGTAGAAAGAAAATAAAATTTAAAAATTTAAAAAGCAGATCACTCTTTTTGCATTAGTGGGGGGAAAAAAAAGTCTGGAAAATCTATTCATATACACAGCAGCATAAAATTCACATTAACATCTCATTAAGTCTAAATGCACTTAGGGACTGATCCAAAGGCCATCAAACTCAATGGGAGACTTTCCATTGCTTTCAAATGGGATTTGGATCATGCTGTTAGTGATTGGCAAAAGCTCATATTAACAAAACAAAAAAATCCTGACATTACCTAAAAGCCTATAAAAGCATTTCCATTCCTTATTTTGGGAAATCCCTTTTACTGCTGATCAAATGTAATCACAGCAGCCACCTCTGCGGTGAAAACTTCCTGTTAGGCTAACAACAAGGTAGCTGAGGTACGAATGCAAAATTGAAATGGAAACCTCATTTTTGATCATAGTGAATTATCCGTAATAGCAGAGTTAAACCTGAAGTGATCAGAAGTTAATTTAAATGCTATGTAAATACTCATTAAAAAGGGGGAGAGATAAAAGCAACTGATAAAAGCCTAGGAAAAGCATATGCCTGTTATGATAATATTTTACAAAAATGTGGTGTCCTAACATGAATAACTAAACCAAACTAAATTAGCTAAAGTAGACTTTATATGGTGAAAAGCAAACCCGTCTGTTGTGCGCAGTACCCTTTAGAGATCTGAGTACATATCATCACTAATGGTTCTGTTTTCATGTGTGGAGATGAAAAGTAGTACATTTATATATATATATAAAAAAATGGGCAGTTTCAAATTCCTTGATCTTTATTTACTTTTTTAAAATGCTGCTTCTAGCAGAGACAGTCTGGAGCAGTTGCTCCAGGTCTAAGTAGGTTTCTTGTTCAGCTGGCCTTAGCTGGGACTATGTTATTCGGCTGATGGCAGAAATGGGCTTAGAATTTCCTGTGTATGTTTAAAAAATAAATGAAGTGAAATGACAAGCCCCTTATTTTTTGTCCCAACTATCCCAAATATTTCAAATTTGAATCAGACATGTCAAGTTGGATGGCAGAATGCTACTGAAGATTTAAAAGGCTTTCCTACTTTTCTTTCTGCTGTGAGGTTTTAAATCTCCTTTTTCTCTTTATCTTCAATATTTCCTTTGCTTGTTTCACTATGTTCAACATCCCCTTCCTGGCACTCAGCCCAAATAGTGTGGTGAGAGACTCCATCTCCAGGTATCTTCATACCTCTGACAAACTGCCTCCTTATTCCTCATGTCTGTTAGGAGCTGAACTAAAAACTTCAATTTGAAGAGTCTCCTAATTTTTGCGTGCTAGAAACCCCTGCATCTAAGATGGGGCGGTGATGTTCTTGTAGGAGTTCCAACTTTTGAAGTATGGCCAACAATGACATTTCACTGAGGAGGAACGAAGATGTAGATATTGCCCCATATTTCAAAAATGCATCTAATTATTATGTGCAATGGTTATGGCAGACTCTGACTTTGACGTGGTGTTAAAGTTAACTGGCTAATAAGAAAGGAATTCCCACCAAGAGTCATGTAGCTGATTCTCTTCCAGGCAGCACTGTTTTCATTTTTACTTTTATTCTCCCGTCTCCTCCTCACCTCCATTTCCCTTTTCTTCTTTTTGGTCTTTGAGATGTACATAGCCTTGCTGCCTTGCGCCTTCTCCCTCTTTGGTGGCTTACCTTCATAAAGAATGAAAGAGTCTTGTAACAAGAAACATTGAAATGTGTATTAAAACACTGTTCAGTGCATGTTGAAATACTATTCACTGATTTGTTCATCCCAACAGAGGTCAGAAATCTGGCCCTTGGCGAGTATGTTGGAGAAACTGCCAGAAACTGCTGATCTCATACAATGTCCCCACACGTTCAAGTAGAAAAGTGATGCAGGGGAAAAAGATCAAACTGGCGTCTGGGGTTAGGATCGTATTTTCACCTGTCTTTCTGTTTCTGATTGTACATCACCTCAGCTTTCTTACAGTTAATCTCATCCTGCTCCTTCTTGAGTCAAGGGGAGCGCACCATTGATTACAGCAAGAGCAAAATGTTTTGCAAATGTTTCTTCCTTCTGCTTCCTTCCCCTCTCTCCTCCCAATAGTCATTAAACACAATGAAGAAAGTATCAGAAACAATATGTTGTTGTAATAATATTATGTTGTAATAATATAGGTCTCATCACTTTGAGACTGAACATTGTCTGCACAATATGCTGTTAATTTCAGTAGTTAGAAGAGGCCCAGCTAAGAAGCAAAGTTACTGAACAAAATTGATCCTGTTTTACCTCAAACCAGGACATTTATGGATAAACCACTGACTTTGGTATTAGAGCCCTGGAGATGTGTCAACTCTGGAAAACCAAGTGGGAAGCATCTTAAGTCTAAGACACCTCTTTGAACCAGAGCCTCCACACTGCTTTTCTGCTTCAGCTACTGGAAGCAGTGTGACCTCCTGGACTGCTACACCAACACCAAATCACTGCTGAGATCACCGCCTGGGTCCCCAGCCCTCCCAGGTGCTTGCTGGAAGGAAGCAGAGCCAAGGTGCTGCCTCCGCAGAGGATAAGCAGAGATGATGCTGCTTTTATTCGACATCACCCAAGGAGGCCCAAAGTTTAAGCGGGGATTTCTGTGGAGAACACTTGTGGATTTAGGTGCCGAGTGCTCATGTGGAAGCTGAAGTCCTTTTGTGGATCAGGGCATGGGTTAGAAGCCAGCTAAACTTTATACTGTATTTTGAAACCAGTTATTGCATGGCTTTATTAATCCGTGAGAAGCTTATGTTTGCTTTTAAAACTGCAGGGTGAATTGTTTAGACAAACCAGCTTTTGTCTAGATTTTTAGTTCCCCTGACAGAGCACTGCATTAAAAAGAAAAAAAATGAATGCAAATGCAACAACCTCTGCATCCTTCCTGTTAACAGTTAAGAGTAATTCTGTTGCTGGTTAGATAAATCAGAAAACTCTTCATTTCACTGCACCACTAGTCTTTTAAACATCAGATTGAGTGAATCACAACAACAACAACAAAATTAAATGCTGCTGTTGCCCTCTAATGTGGCCATGCGAGCACATGCTGGGCATTCACAACAATAGTGATATTAAATGAGAAACTAATTGCGTACCCAGGCTGACAATTCCATCCTCTCAGGTTGTGGCCATTTTGTCTCAAAGCACAATGAGCACGGAAATGCAGCACTGATAATGCTTGTTGTTGTCTTTATTTAATGTGAAGCAGTATCAGTGAGCCACACAAGTCTCGTGTAATTTTCTTCAGGTTCTGGTTGTGCTGGCAAACATAGGGGATATTCACACAACAAATAGTGTCCAAATTTCACCCCTTGAGAAGTTAATCTATGTCTGCCATAGTTAAATAGTAAGTATTGCTTACTTATATCAGTGTTTCACACTTCTATAGAGCCTTTGGATGTCAGATTAATGATACTTAAGTTGATCTTCAAATACTTCTCAGGGAGAGATAAATACCATTATTATCCACAGCAGCGCAGAAAGGAGAGGTGGTATTTCTAAGTCCATTCATTGAGACAGTTTATCTTTGGAGGGTTGATGATGCAGTCATAAACAGTAAGTAGCAGCCTTGCCAAGCTCCAGCATTTTTTTCTTTTAAAAAAAGGCAATTTCAAAAAATGATGACAGTAGTTTCTGAGCATGGAGAATGCTTGTGCTTACTTGAGCTGAAGAGCTACACATTTCCTCTGTTTTAAATTTCAGTAGATAATCTAGCAGTTTGACAAACTAAGTCTCAGATTTGTACAGATATGAGGAATTATTGTGAGATGTTGGCGTTAGATGTTAGGCTTGGAGAGGCTTCGAGCCCTTTTTCCCACAATGGAAACAGTTAGCGAATGAAATCACATAGTGATCAATGAATTAAACCTAATCAGTGACCTTCAAATTTAGTGCATGAGAAATTTTTAGTCTCAAATGGAGAAGATAGAAAGATGTAGGGTGAGTGGGTGAAAAGTACAGCGGGCTGTCAGTAAGAAATCCTTAGTGCCTTGCTAAAAATCCCATTGCTTTAGCAGTTGGGCAAACAGCTGAATCACATATGATTCAATGGCACTTAAAACCACTCAAATCATAATTAATAACTTCGTTCAATCTTGATTAAAATGTGTGAATATTGTTTTCTATATTAACATTTAATATCAAGTTATAATTAGACATATGAAACATGAAATCCTATGAGCTAATCAATATATATTTTATTAATTAGAAAAAGAATGCAAATTACTTAGAGAAGCTTACATGCAGGTCCAAATTCTGCTCTCATCAGTCAGACTGCCTATCTTCAGATAGAGTTTTTAGGAGATAGTTCACTGGGGAAAAGGTTTTCCTGTGTTTTCAAGTGTGCCTGTGAATCTGAACGAATGTGTTGGACACATGACTTTATTCTGTGCTTTTTGTAGGAGAAGACTTAAAGACCCTGCCATTTCTTTTTCTTGGAAGATTTGTGTTTTTTGAAAATATGACATGTTTTCAAATACAGAGATTAAAAGGAAGGCATGGAGGAACCTTCAGTGTTTCAAATTAGTTTGTTATATGATGAGATTATTCATTTTGACTTGCCTGAGGACCGGTAGCACTTAATTCCATGACCGTCCTTCAGGTAATGTGGAGCTGCTCCAGACATAGGCAAAATGTTTTGGGCAGCAAAGTGATTAATGACCCTTCTCTGCACTGTGCTTGCAAGAGACTCCCAAGAGGCCCACTTCGCTGCTCTTAATGCCACACAGAAAGGCACCAGGGAGCCAAGTAGCTGGTATCACTCGAGGAGGGATAGATGGGGATGGATCCCACAAAATCAGTGGTTGTATCCTGCACCCCTCCCACTATCAATCAGAGGAACAAGCACCACCTTTCCTCTGTTTTTCTTCTTTTCTGGAGTGGGATCAGGCGTCTTTGCTCATACTTTCGTATCTACCCTAGAAAAATTTAGTGCAGCCTAAGTTGCTACAAAGCATCAAGGCAGGTCTGATGTACGCAGGGCACACAAGACTCCGACTGCCCCAGTGAAGTGAAAGTATAGCTTCTTGCACTTTCTTCTGGGTTGAAACACTGGTCATTCCCCAGCAGCCTCTGTCAATAAAAGTAAGGCATCCCAGTAGAGAGGATATGTAATTTTAAAACCTCACTTAGTTGCATGGTCTGTTTGTGTTCACAAGAATTTATAGGAACACATGAAATGAGCTGGCTAGATGTGTGAGGGCCAAGAGCAGGTTGGGAGAGGTGGGAAAGGGCTTACTGTATCTTTATAGTTTCTTCATCTGGAAATTAAATATGATAACTCTGATATTTCTAATAAGAAATAGTGGTAATAATTGGTTGATCAAACAGATCTGGGGCGTTACCAAGGAAATATCCTGGTATAAGTGTAGCTGGGCAGTTCATTGCCAGCGTAAGTATTTGTATATGTACTTTTAGGTTCTATGTTTCTCTGTGCCAAAGCATGTCCTTGCTCTGACACACAAACGATTTTCTTTAAATGCAATTATTCTAATTAACATTAACTCTCAGTGTTGCCATGCTGCCACCATTTCATCCCACTGTGGGAGGAGAGCACGTTAGTCACAGTTGTTCTGTGGACAGGAAAGCTGAAGCCCAGGACAAATTGTTGACAGAAAAAAAGCTAGACCTACTTTTTCTATTGATTTCCTTTTGGATTCTTTATTGTTTTATTGTTTGGTTTTGTAGTATAGTAGATGAGGAAGGCAGGCAGCATTGCTGTTAAGAATAAATTATCTTCATTATTTATTCAAATATCCTAGAAGATAAGTTCATTTAATATGTGGACATATGAGAGACTAAATGAGCAACATTTTCATTAGAAAGAAACTGATGCTGTTTATGACAACTTCCTGAACTAAACTATTCTCACTGCAGACAGGAATGTTTTCTTAATCCACATCTTTAATGGGGGCATGAGCTGGGTGGTTCAGCTCTAAGAAAGTGATTAAGATGTTAATATGCCTGGGCTAGAATATTAAGGAATATTAATCCATGAATTTATGCTCTTAATTGGATTGAGCGCTTGCAAATAGATGAGTAAAGCAACAGAACACACCAAAATCAAGATCCCTAAGAAATGCCGTAAAATAAGGTAAAAGGAGTTTCTATGAAATTTATGCCTTCTTCTGCTGATAACAAGATTTCATATCCTTTGTAGTTTCCTTTTCTCTCTGTTTCATCAGTCTGAAAGAATCTCAACTTTGAAGCTCTTGCAACAGAGAACATAACCATTTCCGGCTAATCTTTGTTGCAATATTCTCAAGGAGCATCACTCATCTCTAACAGAAACTAAGTGATCTACAATGATGTCACTACTGCAAATTAAAGTGCACTTTGTGTTTTCTGGATTTTATGAATTTGTCTTTAATATCTGATTCTGGTCTAAGTAAATTAACAGTAGGAAAAATTATGCAAAAATAATCCTATGAAAGTTAATCAAGGCTGTAAAGAGCATGGTAATATTTTCCTAACTGAGAACACAACACATACTTAAAGGAAAATTGTTATTCTCCTTGAAAGAAATATTCCATAAACTATCTAGCACTGTGTTTACTGCAATGAATTAGAAAATGTTTCACGACTTCCAGCTTGCGGGTGTGTGTGGGGAGACTTGGAGTATGAATTCACATGTGCATGATTATGGTGCTTGAAGAAAATTGTCAACAGGGGACAAAGTTAGGAGTAAATCTGCTAGAGATGATTGTCACTTTCCCCTGAGGACATAAATGTCACATATAGCTCTCCCTAACCTGAAAGGAAAGGCTGCTTGTACGTGGAGTTAACAATTTGGTCTCTGGACCGAATTCAGCCTGACATAATTGGGTTTAGTTGCATTAGCTTCTGAAGAGTTGCATTCACTCTGCCAGACTTGGATTTGGATTTGAAGTTTTGACAGTCACCAAGAAATTATTAAAACTGCTCTTTCATCATTTCCTGTGATCACACTTGCATAAATGAAAACACTGACAATGTGTGAATAGGTCCTCAAAGTTGAATATCACTAGTGAGAGGTTTCTGTGATTGGTTACAAGCTTATTCATCCTTATAATCACTTATTAATGTGGAGATTAATTTTCAAGACCAAAAGATTCTAGATTTGAGGTCCATATAAATTGCAGGAAATATGAATTTTTAAATGCACTTTTTCTAACGTGTTACATGGTCTTTTGAGTTGGTATCACACCAACTAAATTGAATTCCTTCACAGAACTATTGGAAGTTACAAGCCAACATGCTGGCTATGAACACATTGATATAGTTTTTTTCCATCGTAAATGGTGTTCAACTTGCTGTTCCATCCATTTCATAGATGTATTTTGTTTTTCCAACAGAACTGAAAGAAAGTCTTTTTTTTTTTTTTTTTTACGATACGTGATTCTAATGATATGTTATGACATATTTTCCCTTTATAAGTATGGAAAACTTCACGTATTCATCTGCAAAAAATGAAACAGAGGTTGGTTCAGAAGCAGAAGCCTATTTTTGTTTAAATTTTAAAACTCTTCCTTAATATAAAATAAATCCTTATAAGAATGAGTGGTATGTGAGAGAAGAGTAATAATAATTACCAGATTGTGGTTACATCTCTTTGAAGGCTTTTCTCTTAATATTGTTGGTAGCTGTTATTGGAAAAAGTAGACATTTGAGCTTTCCCTTACATGTAATTAGCAATAATAATGATTAATAATAATGAGTAATGATTTCAGTAGTGCTAAAAGGACACTATTGGCCTAGTGGTTCTAAGAAACTATCATCTCAGGAATACAGGAACTATGAAGTGGGGACTCCATTTAGGGCTGAAGGCAAATGCTCTGATAAGATAGAGCACACTACAATTTGCCCAGAAACACATAATGAAGGAAATCAGAAATTTTGCTTTGCATTACCATTTCCATTACAATTCAGCAAGCTATATTAATGATAAAAATGTGACATGCAGGAAATAAGACATTAAGTATCTCATAGAAGCATCTTGCTCTCATTGTACTGAAAAAATGTGACATTAAAAATATGTTTTGCAAAATACGCAATATTCGTGACGTAGGCGAGCTCTATATGCTCACTTTTTTCCCTTTTGTGCCTTTCAAAGATATAACTCTAAATGTTACATTAATAAAGGACAAAAAAAATCTACATTTTCTTGTATACAGTCAAAGGGACCATAAACTGATTAACTTTAATTGCATTAGGTTTCGAGTTGCCTACACAGTCTTTGAAGCTCATGTCTCATTGAGATGTACAGTGTGGGAAGTTCATCCCCTTTCCACTGCTGTTTTTGGCAGCCTTCAGCTAAACTAAGCTAAACATGGCAACATCATATCATTATAATATTATTCAGAGCCTTATTTAAAAATATGGAGAATTCTCAAGACTGACACTTATCTTCATATTTCTGTATCTTAGTAAGTAGCTTGGTCTTAATCTTTCCAGCCTTCACAGGGGACAGGAGATGCTCAACACAACTAAGAATCCATTAGCTTAATTAAAGACTTTAATATGATGCTAAATACCTATCATCATGACCTCAAGTTTGAAAATGTTGCCTTTTTTTTTTCCCAATCCAGACCGTACATTTGTGGGAAAACAGTGCACCATTTGGAAAGACACTGTGCAAAGACAGTTGTCAAATCTTTGTTTCAAATCCAAATCAAATACAGAGTTGTTGAGGAAGTTTTTTACTTCAGTAAATATTTTCTTAGGGGTAGGTGGATAGTTTGTGATTATATTTATACCCAGGCTTTGAATCCTGTGGATCTGGTTCGTAAAGAATAACACTGAACGAGTCACCCAGATTATAGGCTGAGATCAAGTTAGGATAACCTCTGCAGTAGTGACTTGAAAGAGGGGACAGAGCGCACCCTCAGCAAGTTTGCAGGTTATACAAAACTGGGAGGAGTAGTTGGTGCACCACATGGGTGTGCTGCCATTCAGAGGCACCTTGGCAGGCTGGAGAAATGGACCAACAGGACCCTCATGAAGATCAACAAAGGGAAGTGCTAAGTCCTGCACCTGGGAAAGAATAACACCCCACACCTGTACAGGTGGAGGGCTGACCAGCTGGGAAGCAACTCTGCAGAAAAGCCCCTGACAGTCCTGGTGGACACCTAGTTGGACATAAGCCAACAATGTGACCCTGTGGCAAAGAAGGCCAACAGCACCTTGGGCTGCATTAAACAGAGCAGCACCTGCAGGTCAAGAGAGGTTATCCTTCCTCTGTACTCAACAGTGTTGAGAAGGGTAAAAGACAGGTAGACATGGCACTTAGGGACATGGTTTAGTGGTGTTTTTGGCAGTGTTAGGTTGATGGTTGGACTTGTTGATCTTAAAGGTCCCTTCCAACGTAGAAAATTCTATGATTGTATGATTTTATATCTGGGGTGCTAGTTCCAGTGCTGGGCTCCCTAGTATGAGAGACATGGACATACTGGAGCGAGTCCACAGCAAAAGTGCCACAAAGATGACTAAGGGACTGGAGCACCTCCCATATGAGGAGAGGCTGAGAGATCTGGGACAGCTCAGCTTGGAGAAGAGAAGGCTCAAGGGGGATCTTATCAATGTGTATAAATACCTGATGGGGGGAGTAAATGTGACAGAGCTAGACTATTATCAGTGGATTCCCAGAGACAACACAAGGGTCAATGGGTACAAAAAGAAATACAAGAAATTCTGTCTGAACATAAAAAAACAAACCCTTTTTCCTAAGAGGACAGTCAAACACTGAATGTCCTGAGAGGTTGTGGAGTGTCCACCATTGGAGATGTTCAAAACCCAACTAGACACCTTTAGCAAATGGCTCTCACCAACACTGCTATGTGCAGGGCCTAACTTTGAATAGGGATGTTAGTTGCCTGAGATACTTAGGACTCTTGCCTGGGTATCGAAGGCAAATTAATATATTTGCATACTTAGACTCGCACAAAACTAGATTGTATGTGAATGCCTAAAAGAAGGCATGATGCAAGGGTGGACTATAGCAGTTTTTAAAGGAAACTGTGAATATATTCAGATAGGTATAAGCAAATTTAGACAGATGAATGGGCTCAATGCTGCAATTATTGATAGCTACGTATACGCACAAATCAGCAGGAGAGACTTTAATCTCCCTTTGCAGTTTTGGATTACGAGAAATACTGGGTGAGAAGGCAATTTATTCCTGAAGGGAAAGTACAGAAATAGATGTTCCTTTGTGGATCTCCTTTACAGGATTAACATTTAGATACATATCCAACAAACACCTCATTTTTGAGCTTTGCAAAGTGATTTCAAAAGTCATACAGAAAAGAATCATGCTTTGCCCGTAATAGCAAAAATTGCCTTGTCCAAACTCTTTTCGGTAGTAGGATTCTTTCAAATAGCTGTAACTTTTATCAATATTAGTCCAAGAAAAATTAGGTTTTGTTCTTCACGTGTGGGATATGGTTTTCTGTGCTAGGAAGTTGTATAAATTCTTTCAAAAGCTGTATTCTTTGGGATTCTCATGAGGAATCTTATGAAAGGCTGATCTGTATTGTCTTTATCACAGCATGCTTTGACAATAAAATGACTATCTGTCTCAGTTCATTTGCCGTCTCCTAAGGAAACTGATTTACAGATCTTCCTGCTAGCTCATCTCTTATTTAATCTACCTGCTTATAATTATTCCTGTAATTAACTTATAAATTATTAGTAGTAGTTTATTCATATTTAGAGATGGGTATTCTGACAGTTGCTCTAATGACATCTGGCATATTCTCTGTCCTAACATGATCTGTTTGCTCAGTTTCACCATAGCTTTGCACTCCAGACTTACTGGTTTCTATAGCTGAATATCCCACTATGATATTTTGGGAGTCTTATTGCTATAGGATGCTATGAATTGGGGCTCTTCTCAATCTTAGTATTTCTCTAATTCAGCCAGTCTGAGGTCATGCGCCCACTCTGTTCAGCCCCTGGGAGTATCGGTAATCGGAGACAGTGAAATAACCTCACAGACACCTTCAAAAGGGTCAAAATCTCAGAAATCAGGAATAGTACTGCCCAGTATGGTTTATTTACAGCTGATTTTGAAAATGCCTTTTCCTAATCAATTTTTAATGTTTCTAAATATGAAGCAAATGTGGAAAATTTCTTCATTTTCAGTAGCTGTATCACCTTAGGAAATGTTCAAATAGGGAATCCCTTTGTTTTATTTCTTTGCATGTCAGAAAATGCTGACAGGCAATGAGGTATTCCTTGGGTAAAGAACTGGTATTGCAGCTTTTTACATGCACCACTGAAAATTCGTAGCTGGCAGCATGCCTAAAAACTGAAGAGGAGCAAATGAAGTCACAAGATTTCAGGCATATGCTATAGGAAGGAGTTTGACAAATACAGATCCTGTAAGAGGTCACAAGATTTTATTTCGTGTAAGATGCAAGGGTGACCCTGAAGGGATGTTCCAGCCCGAAGTCTTTTATGCCAGTATGGGCACCAAGAGGCAAAGGGAGAGCAAGCACACAGATCTCATGCTGTAGTTGCACAGCCAAAGACAATCAGTGATATACTTGATATTTCATAGCCATTTATTCCAACATCAAAATGGCTTCTGCGTAGTTTCTGCAGGTGAACACAAAGCACTAAGTTGTATCGCAGCCTTGGTCTCCTGTCTTCCATACTGGCATGAAAGACTGCGCTCTCGAACCCCTCTCCTGAATCACTGGGTCGTACTGTCTCTTCTCTCATAAAAAGATCATGTTGATAATTGAATGGAAACTAAACCAATATATATCTTATTAGCAATATATTCCCACACATGTATACATGCATATTAAATCATTTATAATTAATGATAATGATTGCTTCTCCAACACTATGTTAGTGATCTAACATAGTTCTTTTTAATTGTTCTTGTTAAATTATCAGAAAAGAATATAACAAAAACTTGGATGGAGTTGAATTGCAAAGGTGGTTGAACTTTCACAGGGAGGAAGTCTGAGGAGATTGAAGCCATGTAGTCTATAGAAGAGATGAATGAGAGGAGGCATGATAGATATCTTTAAAATAACAAATTATATAAAAAAGAAAGCAGAAATAACTCCCTGCCTCCTTCTTCCCATTGGCTTGCTTTCCCTTTCACTGAGCTGTAGGCATGTGTTGTACTCAGGATATGGGCACTGCTAACTTTGAGTGATTAGTCACTTGAATAGTTGTGGTTAACGGCTCGACATCCAAGTAGAGACCAGTTACGAGTGGTGTTCCTCAGGGGTCAGTATTGGGACTGGTGTTGTTCAACATCTTTGTTGGTGACATGGACAGTGGGATTGAGTGCACCCTCAGCAAGTTTGCTGATGATACCAAGCTGTGTAGCAAGGTAGACACACTGGAGAGAAGGGATGCCATCCAGAGGGACCTGGACAGGCTTGAGAGGTGGGCCTGTACAAACCTCATGAAGTTCACAAAGGCCAAGTGCAAGGTCCTGCGCGTGGGTCGGGGCAAGTCTAAGCACAAATACAGGCTGGGCGGAGAATGGATTGAGATCGGCCCTGAGGAGAAGGACCTGGGGGTGTTGATTGATGAGAAGCTTAACATGAGCCGGCAATGGCCAGAAGGCCAACTGTATCCTAAGCTGCATCAAATGAAGTGTGGCCAGCAGGTCAAGGGAGGTGATTCTTCCCCTTTACTCTGCCTCTGCTCTACTCCTCTACTAGTATCCCTCAAAAAAAAAAAAAGAAAAACAAAAAATAAAAATACTTCGAGTAGCATATTTAAGTTATTTTGCAATTATAGTGCTTTCTTGCACATTTTTATGACACAAATGTACAATGTAAGTTGTACGATCATTTCTCAGTGATTTTCAGTGGGACTGTATGCACTAACAAATGTTGTTGAACATGATTTTGGATTGTTGAATAGAGTCTACATGCAGATTAAGTTTCGCATTGGATCGTAATTGCCTTAAGTCAATTATACAGGGAGTAATAGCTAAACAGGGAGCAATAGCTCAACAGGGAGCAATAGCTCAACATATTTACATAAGCTTCATGAAAAAAAAAAATCTTTATCTTTCTCAGGGATTCCCTGGTACGATTTGCCTGATTTGCTCTTCAATCAGGCTTTTGTACGCCAGTCATTCATTGAGAACCATGTACCTTTAGTGCAATTCTGCATGTTCAGTCAGCATCTGAGCAATGTGAATGTCATTACTTTGTAACACGAAGGTGTATGTTAACACCAAATGTGTTAGATCTTTCATCAGTGAAAGTGTTCCTAGTCTGCTGTAAGCTCAGACCAGTTTTCAGGCACTGTTTTCAGCTGATCAGTTTTCAGTCACAATGACTCCTGTTATTTGTGTTAGAGGTAGTTGCTACTTCAGTCCTCTTTCACAGCAAATTCTTAACCTTCCTGAGCAGATGGGCATTCTTTGGGTGTGGAAGGTGTTTGCTGACTGAGAGCAGCTTTTGATAACTTCCTTTACGAGGAAGCAGTGCTTGACTGGGAAGGAGGTGCATTTGCACTCTAGGGGTCATGGGCTGAGGGGACTTAGAGACCAAGGTGTGAAAATGGGGGAAAGCACGAGCAAACATCAGGCTTGCTTACACCATTTGCAAAGGAACCCATTCTAGTTGTGGTGGGAAAAAAGAAAAAGAAAAAGTGGAAAATACACCTTCTGTTTCTCCTCAGTTTATGTTCTAAAGAAAACAATACAAGGTCTGACCCAGGAAGAAATGCTCAGGTGAACAATTTTTCTCTCTTTTGATTTTCCTTTATGATTGAAAATTTCTGTCCGCAGAGGAATGAGGCAAATAGATCATTTAAGAAAAGATTAACTAGAAAAGACTGGTAATTTCCCAGAAAGTTTTTGTAGAGAGACCTTGTTCTTTATACTTTCTATAGAGTCGATCTGTACAATTTCTTCCAAATTCCTATTCACTTCACTGGAATTTTTAGTGCATATGATACACATCTATTTATTTATTTCTATCAATGCCTGAGCTGTATTTATACACAACACCTTCAAATGAAAAAGATCTATGTTGTCATCGTATGCTTCTTTTTTCTAGGATGTGTCTGACACTTACATGACAATGCTAGCATATTTTTCTGTCTAGCTTAAATGCCCCCAAAGTTATCAGGCTTCTAACACATCCTCAGTGGGTCCATTTCCTGCAATATTTTATTCTGTAGTGTAGCTTGTTATTGTTTTTTAGTCTTGGGTTTTTTTCTTCATATTTTAGCTTGTGATAAGTGCCTTTTTTCCAACAGCTGAAAATGACTGTACGTTAAAAATTAAACCCTTTTCCTAGCATTTTCCCTTGTCCTATTTCCCATCGGTTTGAGATTTTTTTCCTTCCTGAATGACAGTGAGTATAGTTTAGCTACACAACTATATATAATAACCTGCTCTGAACAACAGCACAGCAAAGAGGACCATGTTGTCTTTGGGAATTAACATCTGCAGGCAATAATTCTATTTCATAAAATCATAAGACAGAATATGTGACTTGAATTATAATGCTGGGTTTAGGAGTTAAAAATATCACTTCTGACTCGCTTTGGTCCAAGGCACCAGAAGACATGTAATATAAACTCAGAGATGCATGTCTATAATATTGATCACCTGAACTATTGGAAGTCAAAATATTAAGGGATGTAAAGGTTAGGATAAGCTTATTCTAGTTCTTTAACTTAGTCCAAGCTCTGCTTCAGTTATTTCACAGAACTACTTATGGAGTGAGATGGCGGTAGGGATACTGGTACAGCAATCATCCCTGTTTAGGTGGTTTATCTTTCAGTTGGAGAAATGCATCCAGCTCAGCTGTAAGAAAAGCTGGAGAACAGGACTAAATTCTTTGGTGCTGCACCTAGATTGTGCTGACCCTTCTGGGCCAAATAATTTGCAACTTGTTCTGCTACACTTGGAGATCCAGGTGTCACAGAAACCAATATAGAATCATATAATCATAGAATCATGTAGGTTGGAAAAGACCTTTAGGATCATTGAGTCCAACTATTAACACTGCCAAATCCCACTAAACCATGTCCCTAAGCACCACATCTACATGACTTCTAAATACCTCCAGGGATGGTGACTCCACCACTTCCCTGGGCAGCCTGTTCCAGTGCTTGATAACCCTTTTAGTGAAGAAATTTTTTCCTAATATCCAATCTAAAGCTCCCCTGGTGCAACTCGAGGCCATTTCCTCTCTTCCTATTGCTTGTTACTTGGGAAAAGAAACTGATCCTCACCTCGCTACAACCTCCTTTCAGGCAGTTGTAGAAAGTTATAAGGTCTCCCCTCAGCCTCCTTTTCTCCAGGCTAAACAACCCCAGTTTCCTCAGCCGCTCCTCATAAGACTTGTTCTCTAGACCCTTTGCCAGCTTCTTGTAGTGAGGGATAAGCATTTTTTAGTCTCCCTGTTTCTCCCTTGCCATCTCAGGCCAGTTACAACATAAATCTGATTACCTGTGTTCTGATATTTTCAACTTCACATTGAAAGTAACTCTTGACAGTAAAATTTAATAATTGATGAAAGAAACTTATTGCACAGACAAACAACAACCCCAAGTGAAGCAGTCGCTCCTTTGCAGCTTTTAAAGGGATTAGTATTCATTGCAGATGGCACAGATGGTGATTTATAAAACAGGCTTTTTCCATCCTTTTTGTAGACGAAGGTTAAATTATCATGCCATCCCTACTGAGGCCAGTGCAACACCCACTTAAGAGTTATGCAAATCACAGTGCCAGTCTATACCTTTGCAAACCTCTGGTTCTCTAGTGATAGGATATAAAGATTTCATTAGATAAATGTTTATGCCAAACAATATTTCTTTGAAGTAGATTTCTGGCCTGAAACATTGTGCCAAGCAATTTGCTAAAAATTCTAATCTTTTTTTTAAAGGACGTTGTTCACTTAAAATCTGACAATAAAGAAAAAAGCCTTAAGTGCTTAGAGATATCATCTCTTACCTGAGCCTTCTTTTGACGTTTCACCAATCATATTCCTTCATCAGGTTCCTTCCTCCCTCTTTTTTTTGGTCAGCTGTCCTTTGCCTCCATTGTTTCCCAAAAGCATGTTGATGTCAGAAAGCAGTCAGTTACTTATTTTCCTTTATCATCATTCTCAGTTTCTTGGTAGATATAGTTAATATACACAGACACCCAGTTTTATGCCACAGTTATCCTACTTATTCTAGAAGGTCCTGAGGAATATAAATATTATATGTGTTGTAAACTATGTAGAAATGACCACTCTGCCTAGAAAAAAGGTTAAGTTTTATTTATATTTTCTTTTTTTTGTGACGACTGCTAAGATTATCCTTGACCTCATCAGCACTCTAAAATTTTGTGTGCTTTAACATATGACCAACTGCAAAGATGTGGCTGCATCTACCACTTAGTGCTACGTTTTGTACAGCAGCAAATGTTGTGCAGAAAACACCTTAGGCACGGCCAGCACATTAGCCAGCATACCAGGAACACACAGAGGTCATCTTGGAGAACTGACTTGGATTGCAAGTCCAGGACACTGAAAAGTAGCCTGGATCTTTAATAAATACAAATTGTCAAAGCATCAGGTTTGTATTCAGTTTGAATGATGGCTCCATCATGGAACAGAGCTCTCAGTGTCATCTTGGGGCATTGCTGGTTTGAAATGAGGAGCATCGCTTCTAAATCATTGAATGCTCATTTTCTCAAATTCTGATCCGTGCTGACTCTTCTTAGTTTATGAGATCACAACCCAGCATGACCTGGCTGCAGGCCAGGGAGCAGAATAGAGTTCCAGGTCTTTCTGACTGCAAATTGAATTACTACTCTTGACATTAAAGTCAAACCAAAGTCTCATCAGGACAGCACTGCCAAAGCAGCCTTAGTATGACGTGTTGACATATGCCTGAAATCTGTGTTTCAGAAATTAATTATTTTTGCTCTTGCTATGCAAATACAGAACATTAATGTGAACAAACAATTATGAATGCATGCAGTATCAGAAGCATCTTGGGATTAGGGACTTCTGAATTCCGGTTCTTTTACTGACTTTTATTTTCTTGAAAGTGTGTCCTTGACAATTTGTAGAGTCCTTTTGAGACCTCTGAATACTAAGTACAGACTACTTAGAAATGTATGTGCGCACAGGCTATCCATTCCCTTGGGTATCACACCGATCTGTCTTTTAATATTCACTAGGCAGTGTCCAGCTGCACCTTACATAGAAATCTTCTACCTTTCTGCCTATAGACATGGTAGTTGGGACTGTCAGTTGGGACAGAGCTGACTTTCTTACTAGCAGCTGGCACAGTGCTATGTTTTGGATTTGGGATAAGAATGGTGTTGATAGCGCACTGGTGATTTTGGTTGTGGCTAAGCAGTCAAGGCCTTTTGTGCTCCTCACACCGCCCTGCCAGTGAGTAGGCCAGGACTGCACAAAAAGCTGGGAGAGGACACAGCCAGGACAGCTATCCCCAACTGACCAAAGGGCTATTCCATACCATAGAATCATAGAATAATAGAATCATAGAATTGTCTAGGTTGGAAGAGACCCTTGGGATCATCGAGTCCAACCATCTACCCTACTCTACAAAGTTCTCCCCTACACCATATCCGCCAACACCACATCTAAATGTCTCTTAAACACATCCAGGGATGGTGACTCAACGACCTCCCTGGGCAGTCTATTCCAATGCCCAACCACCCTTTCTGTGAAAAATTCTTTCCTAATGTTCAGTCTAAACCTACCCTGTTGGAGCTTGAAGCCATTCCCTTTTGTTCTGTCATTAATTACCTGTGAGAAGAGACCAGCACCAACCTCTCTACAGTGTCCTTTCAAATAGTTGTAGAGTGTGATGAGATCTGCCCTCAGCCTTCTCTTCCTCAAACTAAACAGTCCCAGCTCCTTCAACCGCTCTTCATATGATTTGTCTGCTAGGCCCTTCACCAGTTTCGTTGCCCTCCTCTGCACTCGCTCCAGGACCTCGATATCTCTCTTGTATTGAGGTGCCCAAAACTGGACACAGTACTCGAGGTGTGGCCTCACCAGTGCTGAGTACAGGGGCACAATCACCTCCCTACTTCTGCTGGCCATGCTATTTCTAATAGCTATTTCTAATACAAGCCAGGACATGATGCTCAGTATGCTGAGCTGGGGGAAGAAGAAGGAAGGGTGGGACGTTTGGAGTTATGGTGCTTTGTCTTCCCAAGTAACCATTACGTGTAATGGAGCCTTGCTTTCCTGAAGATGGCTGAACACCTGCCTGCCGATGGGAAGCAGTGAATGAATTTTTTTGTTTGAATTTTTGAATTGCTTTGGGTTTTTTGGTTTTTTTTTTTGTTTGTTTGAATTTTTGTTTTGCTTTGCTTGTGTGTGCAGCTTTTGCTTTACTTATTAAACTGTCTTTATCTCAACGCATGAGTTTGGGTGTTTTTTTCCCCTTTCCCCTCCTTTTCACCCTCTTTTTTCTATCCTTCTGGGGCAGGAGGGGGAGAATTGAGAGAGCAGCTATGTGGCCCTAGCTACTGGCTGGGGTTAAACCATGACAACTACTTAACATTGTGCCTTAGTTCCCCCTCTTTACTAAGGAATACCCCCCCCCCCCCCAAGGATTGATTACTAATATTGGATCTTTCTTTTGAAGATATAAGGCACTAAACTTATTTGAAATGAAGCAATTAAACCAAGTCTATGCTGCTTTGGAAGGCAGGCCTCCAAATCTGGTCTGTCATTTACATGGTTGCCTAGCAAATAACATACTACGTGGAGTTTATGGAGGGCATGTTGTTAGTGACTCTGAAATATACACTTGCAGCCTGGGGATAAAGAAGACAGTCAAACTTGATCCCAAGAGTAATCAGAAGGCTACCTGTAACAGACAGTATAAATGTAATCTTCTAATCAGCCAACTGCTTTTCACCTCAGTGCCGGTCACAGTAGAACATCAAGTACCACTGGAGCAAAATACAAATATGTGAGAGAAAATAGTCTGAGAATCTGGGAGTAAATGTCTCTGTGCAGTTAGCTATTTTCTCTTGCAGAATGTTCAAAGTATGTTTTTAATTCTGAGGGTGAGAAGTATACATGGGTTTTTTTCATACTTTTAGTTCCTTGTATAATGGAAAAAAATAGCAGTAATACTATGGTAAGATTGTGTCAGAAGCCATTGCTCTAGCACAGAAAACAATATTTCTCAAATGCAGTGCTAACGGAAAGAAGAAATACTTCAAGTATTATTTTCCTGGCATTCAAGTAATGTTTTCCATTACCACGTGCCTTGGTTTTATTAGGTTATAGTCTGAAACAGAATTTTGGTCTTCAGGGCTTTACATAAATCCCAGATATAATCTTTAGCAGATACTGACTCCACCCAATTTTAGCTTCAGGCAGTCAATATATTTATCATTCTTGGGTATTTTCCTCCCTGTAACAGTTTCTTTTACCTTTAAAGGCAGTAGATTTAGGCTTGATTCCTTCTAGCCTTCTAGGAAACAAGAATTTGCCAGTGTTTGCTTCCTGGGTGAAAGCTTTGCTGATGGTGATTTTTTCTACTCTTCAGGAAACTATCACTCTCTCTCTCTCCTCCCCTTTACTTCATGGCATCATACAGCACATTCTCTTTCTAAATAAGCATGCGAAGAACAGAAGTGCTATGAAAAGATACTGGCTCAAGAAGTAAGCTGGACATGAACAAGCAGCAATACTTCAATAAGGCAAAACCCAGGAATCCGGAATTGCACAGCTGTCCTGTTGGCACATCTGGTGGGCTCCACCCTGGCTGCTGACTACAGCACCTGGTTACTGAAACTTACCCAACACCAGTCTCTAAATTGTGCCAGATTTTCTTAGCAAACATTAAGGTGTCCACATTCACGCTGTGCAGGCTGCAGTGCTGCACAGCTGCCGGTGCAGCACCGCTCACAGGCACACAAGCAGGTGGGCCGAGGACCTTCTGCCACCCACCACAGTGCCAGTAACCCCTAGGTCAGCAACGACCAGGAGCAAGCAGAAGAGGCAGCTGGGCATTATAACACCAAAGCTATGGATTTAGGCGTTGGTGACAATGGCTGCTGTCTGCTGTCTCCATAGGACTCCAGTACTTAGATCTGTTTACCGAAAGAGCCACCTCTTGAGAGGTAGAAGTGTGCCTGAAAACATCCAATAACCACGAAACTGAGTAAGACAAACAGGGCAAAAAGTCACAGAAATACTACACTGAAGGCTAGTTGTGCTAGCTATGATAGCGAAAGAGTCAACCTAAGTGAAAGCATAGAAAAAAAATCAACCCCAAACCCACTTTATCTTACATGCTCAAGTCTACATTGCCTAGTCTAATACTGCTGTTCTGTGGATAAAATAATATTTGTCAGCTTTCTTTTGAACATTGATGGTATTACAGGACTGAATGATGCCTGTGAGGATTTAGCAGCTTCATTTGGCATCGCTTAAGCAGTTAACAAAGCATTGTAGAATTAAGTAAAACAAATCCTTATATTCATTCCTCTGTAAGGATAGTCTAGTTTTCAGAATTCAGGCATGACATAACTGAGATACATATGATGACATAAATAGTCATATAAATTTGGTTTAAAAACTTGCAAGGAGCTTTAAAGAAAGATAAACATTAGCATTTTTATATGGCCACAAGAAATGAAGTAGATAATTACGTTAAAGAGAGTAAATTATATTACAGTGGTTTCTGTTATGTGGGCTTTTATGTGGTATATACCAGGAACTATAGATTTAATTGCACAAATCAGTCTTTCACTAATGAATTCCCTACTTTTGTCCTCCAGCTGTAAAAGGTAAGCTTTAATATTTCTAGTATTTAATGTTTTTCTTTCAAAATATATTTTAAAATATATTTTAATTTAATTCTTTTTTTCTTTTTCAGATGAAGCATGATTTTTTTACAAGTCTGCATATACATATGAGCAGCAGAGATTCTCAAAACAGTATAAAGAGCTGAGGGTGATGGTGGAAACCTTGAAAGCAAAGGGTTTGTGATTATGTGCAGTTTTCAGAGTCCAGGCTGATAGGCTGCCAAACCTAAAAGAAAATCATCTCTATTTAGTGACTTTCCAAAAGAAAATAAGGTTATTACTTGCCCATGGAAAGAAGCCTAAGAAGATGTAAATCAAGTTAGACACTAGCCGTTCTGGAAAAAAACTGGGACAAACTGAAAGGAAAGAGACAGGAAGAGAAGAAAATCCAAGTAAGACTGTAGCTCTGGGGTCTGTCTGACACAGGCTGCAGAGGAATGATAGAAGCTGAAAAGCAGACTGTGTGGGAGATCTGTGTGCTCTGCTGTGACCCCAAAGGTCAGCTGAGTCTACGTTTCATGTGAAGACTAAGCCTATAATGAGAAATCTTTCTATCAAAACTTAGGCAGGGAAGCCACAAGCAGAGTGAGGAGATGGCAACACATAGACAACGGTCTTCACCTATT
Organism: Ibidorhyncha struthersii; assembly: GCA_013398815.1. Lineage (NCBI taxonomy): Eukaryota > Metazoa > Chordata > Aves > Charadriiformes > Charadriidae > Ibidorhyncha > Ibidorhyncha struthersii. The sequence continues at coordinate 861,696 of VZSZ01002948.1, read as the reverse complement.
TATTACTTCTGGTACTCCTCTTAACCCTTCTAGGGAATTCAGCGGCTACGAGCCAGATTTGTAACATGCAAAAGACACTTTTAAGAAATTCTGGTGGACTTTTCAGCTTGTGTTATGCCCTACAGCACAAGATTCTGAACTGTATTCTACCTGGGCAAGCAGAAATAATTTCTTATAATGTGTTTTGAACAGTTCTTCAGATTTTCATTTTGAAGTGTAAAAAACACCCCAAAAAATAACAAAAAAGTGAGTCAATTAAGCAAAACTTTCTATCCATTTCAGAAGACCTTTCTTCATTTCGCAGTTGAAGTAGAAACCATTATTTGCACTGCTCTATCTTTAGTGATGTGTGTCACTTCAATCTCAGAGTAACCTTAGTTAGAAAGAAAATAGTAACTGACAACCAAGCTTTTAATTAAATGGGTTGATTCTGCTGTACAAAATGGTATCTCCAAACTCATCTGTTTTAGACAACTTTTCCAATTTGAGCTTCCTTCCAGGATCTGTGAATGAAGAACTAATTTCTGTTTCAAAGAACCAATTATTCCCTTTAGTACAGAAGGATGCTAAAAGGCAGATAGCTATTTTCTCTTAAATTCAAGCAGTATGTCTAGCCAGTGGCATCTTTATTGATAGCAAAACTGCAACAAGACAAAACGTATCTTCAGATTCTATTCTGGGCCTCGTATAATTTCAATTCACTTTCCAGTGCAGTTAGGCTAATGAAAAGTCAAGTATCAAGTTGGAAATAAATGTCTGATCTTATTTAATTCTGTGCCCATCGTAACTATGCCATGCCATAGCTGACATAGTTAATAGGTGTATGGAAAGAAGACTAGGCCTCTCATGGAAAGGCAGGTTTAGAGGAGCTTCATAGGGGAACAAAACCTTGAGAGTATTATTTTGCCATTAGGCAGAACAATTTTTTCATTCTTTACAGAGGCAGTAGTGTATTTAACCCCCAGACTCTGTTTATGTCTCTGAAGACAAAGCATCTGCCATCATAAAAAACACAACTACCTTGTCTTCCCTCCTACCAGTGAAGCTCTGTGAGTTCCTTATGAGCAACACTCATCTCACCCCTGACCATCTCATAGAAATGCTTCAGAGCGAGAAGCACAAAATGCAAGGTAGAATTCATGGAGAATAGTAGCAAAATTTGTTCTTGTAGTCTGGGAACTCATCCTCTGGAAGTTAAAAAGGAAAGGCCTACATTGAACTACCAGATCGCAGAATGGACATGAGGATTTGCTGTGCAATGAAGATGACAAATGCAACTAAAGGGGGAACGTTTTTATTGTATGTAGGGAAGCAGAGGGAAGCATGGGAAGATCTGGTCTAGAATCTTCTGAAAATTCTAGTTGCATTTATTTAATTGTGATATAAATCTCAACAGGAATGGGTTCAGAGAAAAGCTACAACTATGAACACAATAAATGAATTCCCATCTCATGGGATGAGACCAAAACAATTTGACTTAATTTTGCAAGGCAGAACAATTCAAATAAGGGTTTTGAGAATCACCAGAGGTAAGAAGACATAGTTAAACTGAAGGGCAATGCTGCACAAAGAGCAATGGGCCCATAAACTGTCTATGAACTCGGGCTGGAAATAGGCAGGTGTCCTGTCATCAGAGGGTAAAGAACCTTTTACTTTCTCTGTACTAATAGCGAAGAAACTCATTTAAGAATGAGTCAGAGTTCTTTTATAAAAACAGTTACATAATGTGATTGTCTGCAGTGGAAAAAGAGATAGGAAGTTATAAAGCTGGAGCTTCTGTTTAGTCTTAAATTCCTTTACAGCTTAATGACTTCTCTGTGTTATTTGTTCTCTGAAGTTAATGAAAGTATCTCAACTGCTAGGCTGGCCTGTTGCAGGTATAGGAGATGTAGCAGACTATGTACATTTCCCTGTTGGTTCTTTTGTCCCTTCTTCAGCAGTGGCCTCTAACTTTACACAGACTAACTTTACAAGTCTGACTCCAGTTTCAAGAATGGGTTAATTTCTATGAAGGGAAAGGACAGGGGAATGCTACTGTGTTCTCTAAAAGCATCTCTTTCGTGCATGGATGCAGGCTAGCAGAGGCTTACAGAGTTGTCTGCTCACATGCACAGCCAGTTGCTCGTAAGGAAACCTTCTCTGCTCCTCTGGGGGATGAACACCACCATGTCCTTCTCCAGAAGCAAACACACATCTTGTTTGAAACAAACCCGCATAAGAAAAGGAAGCCCTGAGGGACCCAAGACCTTCTAGGCCAGGAGGAGTTTTCTTTGTAATTGTTCACTTATAGGCCTTTAGATTTGTTAAATGTGGTGCCAAACCAAAAAAAAAAAAAAAAAAGAGACCCAGTAACTTGTTGATCGTTAAAGAATACAATAGGTAGTGTGAAAACCGTGTGGAGTGAGCTAGGAAAAAAAATCATATAAGCATATGTAATCACTGCTCCTTCTTTCTATATGTCAGTCTCTGAGAATGGTCTATCTCCACCTCTCATTGTACACTGTATTTGAGCTGCCACTGTACTGAATAGAAATTCTCAAGAAGATGTCAAAACACAACATTGAAAAGACTATTTTGAAACTGAGAAAGAATGATTTCTGTAGATGAAGAATAAGAATTACTCCTCAGTCAATTCACACACAGTCTAGTTTCTGAAACAGTCAGTTTATAGTGAAAGGCATGTATTGTTACAGGTAAAGTAATTCCTGTTCTCTACCACAACTTTCCTTTTTTGAGTATTAATTGAAATAAATATGTATCGATGTGGTTGTATACATGCACAAATGCATAAAATAAGCATTGTAGTATCTTAGAACAGAGGTCATTGCTGACTTGAACAAACTATCTGAGCCACATGGGCAAAATTGGTTAAATTCCATAGAAAATACTATGAACAAATGCAGGATATGTCTAAAAAAAAAAAGCAAAACAAAACAGTTCCCGCCAGGAAAAAACATTTCACATTGCTGACAAAGCTCTGTGACTGTACAATATACACAGAAACATGCTAAAAGGCTTGTCCTGACTGGTTCACTGTGTGGAGCTTAGCTAGAAGGCTACTGCCCAAGTAGAACAGAAAGATTACACCCATAGTGTAGGATATGACTGCTTTCTCCCTCTCTCGAGCCAGACAGAAAGATCAAAACCTCTTCATTTCCAAGAAATGATGTTCAACACAAACTGTGCCTGCTGTCTTTGTGCATAGATTTCTCTGCTTCAGTCACCACCCAGAATGTGGCAGGACTGAACATCTGAAAGAAAGGGATTTTTCAAGCTGTAAGAAAGAGTGTGTTGATTTTACTACCAGCACTCTTTAATGTCACGCATGTTTGGCTTGACTGGTCAGTATTACTTTATGTCCCAGTAGTTTTCAGGAAATACCAGGTCTGGCCTTACTGCAGCTCCCTTTCACACTGACAAACTCCTCACAGGACATCACCTGAGCTCTGTGTAGTAAGGAGTAACATAAACTACATCTGGGCCAAGGTAGTAGGCGTGCTGTCAGTTTATTTAAAACTAACCTTTTCGCCCTTGGCAGGAGTTTTTCAGGCTCTGAGGAGTTATCTCAGGAGTGGACATCTATAAAGGAAAAGGGAAAGCAGTTTAGAAATATGGCAGCGTCACGATGCTGGCCAGGTCTTGAAGACACAACTCCATTTGGAACAGTGTGCCCTGAATTAACAAACTAACTGGCAGTTGGGCTATTCAACGTGATTAACAGCTGTTATATGGGTTGTCTGCCTCATTCGGTGCATATGTGTACTGAGGGGCTGCTGTAGTGATACAGCACAATAAATAAAGTCTCTGGGACTGTGGAGAAAAACATCTTCTGTTGTTTTTTAAGGGAAGCTGAAATACATGTAACATTTTGATCACTTAATTCAAACCCAGGTGAAACGAATTAAAATGTCCACCCTTTAAAGTGGTCTTCAGTGTGATAAATATGACAACATGGCAATAAAACAGGAAATTGTGACTTTGTTGTTCTGCTGTTTTATAGTTTGGCAAAGAAAGTGCTGATGAGCACACGAATACATAAAAGAGACTGAAGAATCTTGGCTGAGTGTCCGTTAATAAGGCTTTATTGAAATACAAATATGCCACAAAAGTACAAAGCCAGCTAAAATATCTCACTGCTAAATCAGGTTGACTAAGACAAAGCCATCCCACTGGATGTTATCAACACCGCTAACTCACATTGTTAAAGAATTAGAGTTTCAGTTTGCTTGCACAGACCAGCTAGTTGCTTTCCTCTCTTAGTGGGGGTCTGCCAGCCATACAGTTGAAATAATTGAACTCCCAGGATTCCTAAAGACGAGTTCTTTGGGTTTGTTCTTTTCCAACACAATCTTACTCTTCAACAGAAGTAAAGCAGATGGGGGAGGGGCACAGGCGTTGGATAGCAAATATTTTTTATTCAAGATTTTACTTTTAAAAAGCAGGTTTCTATATTTTTCCCAGTTTTTCTTCTTTGATTATGAGATGCCTACATCTGTTTTTGCTGTCTTAAACTTTGGAAAAAAACCCAAAACATATTACTCTGTAAAGAGTTTTTATTTCCTGTAATTAGCACTTAAGCATTCAGCTTGCTCTAAAAGATACTTTACCCTCATGAAGCTGAAATGATTCCTTTTTTCTTGGAAATACAGACAGAATAAAACCTAAAAGTTTATTAAGGAAAACACATTCTCTTTCTTCTTTTGTCCAGTTTGATGCTGTGGATCAAGCTGCTGTAAATTGTTTTTTTTTTTTATTTTTTTTAGCATTTCTAAATGTAAAAATATGTGCACGTATCTGCAGTCCTCAAGAGGAATATAATTACCATAAATTCCATAATCTGTCCTATTTTGTTCACAAATCTAATCCAAGTAACCTCAACACATTTATCATTTTCATTATATTTTCACATTCTCTTAAGAAGTCCCTTGCTACCTTGTTTATTTATTTATATATTTTGCTGTTACTTTGTTTCAGTAAAATGAGAAACCATTAGCGTACAGGACTTAAATAATTATCTGTTCTAGAGCTTCCTTGTGTGGGAAACAGTTTCTTGCAAGACACAGTGGCTGTTCTGTGTTAAGGCATAACTGGAGATCAGACACAGCAAAAAGTGAATTTCTGTTTGACGCTGAGGGTGTTCTGAACAGTATGCAAACCAAATCATAAAGACAGCCTAAGGAGAAGACTCGTTAGGGGAGTGGGAAGCCTTATGAGGGCTGATATCGTCCCTGGGAACTAGGAAACAGGAGGACATGAGTGTGCTTCACTCTATAGATCCATCTATATGACAAAATACCGGTCACTCATTGTAGCTCAGCCTGGGAGCTTGTGACCTTCCCTTTTCCTAACTATACATTTGCTTGTACTTTTTTTTACCGCAATATTTGGGTAATTCCTCTTCTCTGTAGTTCTGCAGTGTGCCTGCTGGAACCCTTGGGAGATAACACAGCCTGCTGAAAACACACTGGGATTTCCTTTTGCCAAGGTAAACAGCCTTCCTGGGAACTGGCCTGGGATGCGTTACACAGCAGCTTGCTTTCCTTTCGCAGCCTAAAAAGCAGACCATTGCATAAGATTTTGGGGATGGAAATTGTTGCAGTTAGCCACCATGCATAGATTTATTGACCCCATATGGCATACAATTAAATGTATTTATGATAGTACAAAAGAGGTGTAGACCTACTGAAGGAGCTTTTCTGATAGCAATGAAAGTTTAGCAGAGAGTCTGTGGCTCATCCAAGGAGCTTAGGGACATGTAGAGAGTTGCAGTATGGTGCCACAAAAGCAACTCCAGCATAGAGTTCATAGCATTAGAGACAAGGTCTTTCTTGCTTCTCTAATGGTGTTTTCTGCATTAAGGCTGTGCAGCACATCGTCCTGGCTGACTGCAGGACTTGGCAATGCCTGCTGAGGTTGTTAACAAGTAGTTTATTTTATGTCTGATACATCTAATGTTTTCGCAAGTACAGCATTGTATTAAGATAAGAGTTGTTAAAAATGAAAATTACTGAACTGGAGAATGATATTGTTGCAGACTGGTCTTGTTAGTTCAGTGGATGTAAATAATACGGATCACTGCTTGTGACAGTGAAAAAGTAGTTTAATTCATGCCAAATAGTGCTCTATTCTCATATATTATGATAATGCTGAAAACTTTTTAGTTTTAGAAACAGACAAGAAAGGGTTGATCCTACAGAGCTTCTCTCAGGAAATTTATTCCGCTTTTCTATCATGCTATAGTATTTGAAATTCTTATGGATTTAGAGAAAATCTTGATTTTAGTCTTTGCCTGTGCGTGTACAGGTATATTTACTGACTTTGCGAAACTTCTAGCTGATGTTGAAGAGACCCATTTCTTCCTTTAAGAAAAGAAGCACAGTCACAAAATTGCTCCAGAAACATACTAGTGGTTTAATAAATAATAACCTTTATTGTAATAATAACCCAGCAGTTTATGTGAATATTTCTAACCTGTTTCACTGCAAAAATACACAACTAACTCTAGGCATCTTAGTTTTCCAAGAGATCTTGTGACTATATTCCAAATCACACAAGGTTTTTCTTCTCTTGGGAAAACTCTGTAAGGTTTGGCCATGGCCCTGGAAAAGTCCTTAGTTGTTTTCAGAACTTGCTTCTCTCTGAATACTACTGTTAATGTACAACTTTGATGTTACATACATGCTCTAACTTCCTAATACTTAGGCTTAAGAGCTCCTCAAAAAAAACCCTCCCAGGCTGCTATAGCCTTTTTAAAGAATCCAAATTATGCATACCTTGGTCGACTTCAGTACTTTAAGCAAATGAATTTCACATGATAATATAGCAAAGACCAGACTGAAAACTGATCAAAATCAGTTGGCATCTGTCTCTTTGCCTCTAAGTACTTTGGAGCAAAGCCAGACTGTTTAGACACGTAATGGTTTCCTGAATCAAGTGGCTGGAAGCAGCTTTTAAACTTCAATAAAATTCCATAAGCTTGGAAGAGGTATAAATAATTTAGGTGGAAATGTAATTTCCTAACTGCGCTTCACTCTATGTATTCCTGTTTTCTTTACATTGTTTCCTTCAAAATGACATTTAGGTTGAAAGCAAGAGGACAACTGTCTTTGCAATGAAAATGTTCAATACATGCTTTCAGAATATGTCAGGTCATCTTGCACAGTGGAAAATGCCTCTAACAGAGAAGTAAAAGGTTATAATCTGCCAGGAACATAAAATTTTGCCTCCACTGTTATTAAATGAAGTCCTCCAAAAACTTGGGTAGGCCTGAAATTTAGGTTGAAAACAAAAAAGAAAAAAACAACAAAAAAAGTAGCTCTTTGAAGTACTGATGTCTCTGAAAGGCATAAGGAAGACTTGTACTTGACACTCCTAAAACATACATTCAGGTAGAGATACGGCTTTTTCTAAAGTGTCTATGAGAGACTCTTTGTGGAAATGCCTCTATGCAAATGCACATAGTATGGGGAATAAACAGGAGGAGTTAGACACATACGCACACTTGCAGTGCTATGATCTTATTGGCATCACAGAGACATAGTGGGATGGCTCCTATGACTGGAGTGTTGGAATAGAAAGATATAGGCTTTTCAGGAAGGACAGGCAGGGGAGACGAGGAGGGGTGTTGTCCTCTATGTCAATAACCAGCTGGAGTGCATGGAGCTCTGCCTGGGGACGGATGAGGAGCCAACCGAGAGCTTATGGGTCAGGATTAAAGGAAACACAGGGACAGGTGATGTTACAATGGAGGTCCGCTACAGGCCACCCAACCAGGAAGACTCATGTTCACAAGCCCGGGTCCTCGAAGGGGTCTTCAAACCTGGAATGTGTCAATGATAACATCCTTCTCCAACTGATAGAAAAGCCAGTGAGGAGAGGTGCCATACTGGACCTTGTTCTTACCGACAAGGAGCGGCTGGTGCGGAATGTGAAGCTCAAGGGCAGCCTTGGCTGCAGTGACCATGAGACAGTGGAGTTCGAGATCCTTAGGGCAGCGAGGAGGGCACGCAGTAAGTTCGCTACCCTGGACATCAGGAGAGCAGACTTCATCTTTTTCAGGGATCTTCTTGGCAGAGTACCTTGGGATAAAGCCCTCGAGGGAAGAGGGGCCCAAGAAAGCTGGTTAATATTTAAGGATCACATCCTCCAAGCTCAGGAGTGATGTATCCCCACAAAGAGGAAGTCAGGAAAAATGTCAGGAGGCCTACATGGATGAACAAGGAGCTCCTGGAGAAACTCAGACTCAAAAAGGAAGCCTACAGAGGATGGAATCAAGGACAGGAAGCCTGGGAGGAATACAGAGAAATCATCAGAGCAGACAGGGATCAGGTTAGGAAAACTAAAGCCCTGATAGAATTAAATCTGGTCAGGGACATCAAGGGCAACAAGGAAAGCTTCTATAGGTATGTTGGTGAAAAAAGGAAGACTAGGGAAAATGTGGGACCTCTCCAGAAGGAAATGGGAGACCCGGTCACCTGGGATATGGACAAGACTGAGATAGTCAATGACTTTTTTGCCTCAGTCTTCACTGGCAAGTGCTCTACTCTCACCACCCACATCACAGAAGTCAAAGGCAGGGACCTGGAGAATGAGGAACTACCCACTGTAGGAGAAGACCAGGTCTGAGACAATCTAAGGAATCTGAAGGTGGCCAAGTCCATGGAACCTGATGACATTCATCCACAGGTCCTGCGGGAACTGGTGGATGAAGTTGCCAAGCCACTATCCTTCATATTTGAGAAGTCACGGCAGTCTGGTGTAGTTCCCACCGACTAGGAAAAGGGGAAATATAATGCCCATTTTTAAAGAGGGGAAAAAGGAAGACCCAGAAGTACAGGTCAGTCAGTCTCACCTCTGTACCTGGCAAGATCATAGAGCAGATCCTCCTGGAAACTATGCTAAGGCACATGGTGGTTGGTGACAGCCAACAGGGCTTCACTAAGGGCAAATTATGCCTGACAAATTTGGTGGCCTTCTACAATGGTGTTACAGCATTGGTGGAGAAGAGCAACTGACATCATCTACCTGGACTTGTGCAGAGCATTTGACACTGTTCCGCATGACATCCTGGTCTCTAAATTGGAGAGACATCTATGTGATGGATGGACCATTTGGTGGATAAGGAATTGGTTGGATGGCCGCACTCAAAGAGTCAATGGCTCGATGTCCCAGTGGAAACCAGGGGCGAGTGGCATTCCTCAAGGGTTGGTATTGGGACCAGTGCTGTTTAACATCTTTGTCAGCAACATGGATGTTGGGATTGAGTGCACGCTCAGAAAGTTTGCTGACGATACCAAGCTGGGTGGTGCAGTTCACACACCGAACAGAAGGGATGCCATCCAGAGGTACCTGGACAGGGTAGAGAGATGGTCCTGTGCAAACCTCATGAAGTTCAACAAGGTCAAGTGCAAGGTTCTGCACGTGGGTCAGGGCAAGCCCAAGCACAAATACAGACTGGGTGGAGAATGGGTTGAGATCAGCCCTGAGGAGAAGGACTTGGTGGTGTTGGTTGATGAGAAGTTCAATATGAGCTGGCAATGTGTGCTCACAGCCCAGAAAACCAACACCATCCTGGGGTGCATCCAAAGAAGCATGTTCAGCAGGTCAAGGGAAGTGATTCTGCCTCTCTACTCTGCTCTTACGAGACCCCATCTGGAGTATTGCATCCAGCTCCGGAGCCCTCAACATAAGAACGGCATGGACCAGTTGGAGCAAGTCCAGAGGAGGGCCATGAAGATGATCAGAGGGATGGAGGCCCTTTCCTATGAAGACAGGCTGAGAGAGTTGGGGTTGTACAGCCTGGAGAAGATAAGTCTCCAGGGAGACCTTATAGCAGCCTTCCAGTGCCTAAAGGGGGCCTACAAGAAAGATGGGGAGGGATTCTTTATCAGGGAGTGCAGCAATAGGATGAGGGATAATGGTTTTAAACTGGAAGAGGGTAGACTTAGATTAGATATTAGGAATAAATTCTTTACTGTGAGGGTGGTGAGGCACTGGATGAGGTTGTCCAGAGAAGCTGTGGATGCCCCATCCGTGGAGGTGTTCAAGGCCAGCTTGGACTGGGCTTTGAGCAACCTGGTCTAGTGGAAGGTGCCCCTGTCCATGGCAGGGGGGTTGGAACTAGATGATCTTCAAGGTCCCTTCCAACCTAAACCATTCTATGAATCTATGAAAATACCACTATTAGAGGATTCAGCATGAGTGTTCACATGCAATAAAAGTAAGATGAGGGGGGATTATCCTTGTAGTGTTTGTCTTCTGCAACGCAAACTAGGACTCAAAAATTGCTTTCCAGTGGTGCTGCAGATAGTGTGCAGTAATCTTATGTGCTATGAAAAGAAAACCTAGTCACAAGTAGAGAAAGCTGATACTCCAGGATCTAATGATTTCCCTGACAGGCAAATTTTAGGCAGTGCCCTCTGGAATTGATACTATGCTTAGTTAATTAACTAAATTTGTCTGACTATCCTTGCTGTAACTATCCTCTTATAAATCCTCTTGCAGTGGACCTGCTGGGTTGCAGCTCTGGTGAGTTGGTCTGAGAAGGACAATTGAGCAATTTGTATTGCTTTGATGATTGTGGACTCTTGTGTAGCTGTACTAATTTATGCCATTGCCCTTGGAGAAAAGCGGAATAAGGAGAAACAGAAAAGGTTTTGTTCCTTTGTCCTTTGGGCTTTCAGAAGCTTAATCCACACCATGTGCAAGAATTATTTTATGGTGACAAAGACATAGGAGGGAACTATCTCAAAGGGACTGTGAATAGTTGGGGGGTAGTATGACAAAGTGAAATATGTTAATGATGTGTTCAGTATTCAGACACAATTTATTTACATTTCATTCTTTCAGCTGTTAGAGGAGATGTTTCTAGGGATGAGTGCTACATGGAACAATTTGGGTTTCCTTAAATTAGGTTATGTTTAAAAAGGCTGATCAGAAATGTAATTTTTAATGTAACGTTTTGCCTGTGCATGCATGGTTTTACCAGGCTCAAAAGCTTAATTTAGGCTTTGTTCTTATATAGGTCTGAAGTCATCAGAAAGCAAGTCATATAATAAGATGTTTTTGTTCCTGCAGAAAGGAAATATAATAATATATTCATTGATTGTGTCCAGTTCTGGTCACTTCAGCTCAGCAAACAAGTGGAATAGTTTCAGAAAGGAGGAACCAGATATTCAAGGCAGGAAAAAAAATCACATCACAATGCTTAAAAGACTTGGATAATTTGGATAATAGGGTGAATAAAAAGGGACAATAAGAAAGCAAAGAAATGCTCTGAACAGGTTCCACGTGACTCATGACATGGGTTGGATTACTTTCTGGATAGTATAAACAATTATACTACTATTTATAGCAGTTTATTTTGAAAAGGATAAAACCAATTCTATTTTGGGGAATAAACTAGTCTGTATCTGAAAAGAGTTAAAGACAAAGCTACCTTGGAAATGTAATTATCTTCTATCTGGTTCAGCCTCATAATTACAAAATTATTCCCAAAATGGGGTAAAAGATATTTTACTGATTATGTTTGTAAGATATTCTTTTTAACAGATGGATCATAGATCAATGCAGAGCTGCTGATTTAGGTACTTAATGGCTTCCATTATCACTGAGTGCATTGAAATTAGTAATATTTATCCATATGAGAGGCAAGAAACTACTCCATTGTACAAATAGGAAACTAAAGTTTTTAATCAATATTTAAGTGATTTGTCCAAGGTCATGTAAGGACTCTGGCAGATTGGAGACTTAATGTCAAACTCTTTTAGCTCACCATCTTGTTTCTTTATCCTGTGGACTACCTAAAGCTAGTATGAGAGAGGTTGTTAGAAACGTTCAGTTTTCACTGTCAGAAACTCAGGGGAGGTCACTACACTCAAAACCAGACCTTGTTCTGGACCTTTACAAATCTCCAGAAAGCTTTCTTCAACCTTCCCTGAGAGAACATGGAGACTCTGCAGGAAGCTCAGGTGAGGGACACACCTCACACAGCTCCCTGCAGAATACCAATGTCTGATGGTCCTCTGAGCAGGACCAACAAACATCCCATAGGGAGCCACTGTTGACTACAATTTTTCTTATAAGCTCTCCTTGAAGACCCAAATACATAAACTTCTTTTTATCCTGTATCTCTCTCTGCATATATGACCTACAAATGTGTCCCTGCATACACAGAGATAATGACAGTGATTTAATTTGTGACTATAGACGGTAAACCTTGTGAAAGTACATGGAACACTTTGGAAACACTTGTTATAAACACAAATAAATAATTTTAAAGAATACTAGTCTTTTATACAAGCAAAACAAAAAGCAAGGAAAAAACTATTATGAGGGTACATGCATCTAGAAATTGTGGAAGTAGGTTTCAAAATGTAGTTATAAATTGGTCAGACAAACTAATAGAGTGAAGTCGGGTCTTTAAAACAGCCAAATTAAGTTTTGAAGTAGTAAAGGAAGGTTGATAACTCTTTCAAAGAATTACCTAGTGTTAGATTAAGTAGTCTTTAATGTATTACAATGATGTTTGTCTCCGAAGACAGCTTTGCTCTCTGTGTGCCCAGCATCAAGAATTTAGGAATATTTTTCTTTTTCTTTGTAATTATTTTAGAGATGTGGAGTGTTCTGTTTTCAGTAACTATTGGGAAAATAAGATGGAAATGACCTTTGGAGAAACAATTTTTTGTAGGCTTTGTGTTGGTCTTCAAAAATATCTCTCTTTGGAATAGTTATTCAAGTTAACTGTTTTTCAGTTAATTGAATTCAATATAATATTTTCAAAAGTTCTGCATTCTGAAGTGTTTCAGAGAGTTTTGTCTATTGATTCTAAATGTGTGTGCAGTGTACAAAAGTCTTGCAGCCACATAAATACAAAATAATGTTGATGGAAGATAAAAATGAAGTAGACGTAAGAAAACTGAACAGAAAAAAAGCCCAGGTATAGTTCAGGGAGTGTTCTGTGATCCTTATTGACATGCGTACACTTTGTCCCTGTTGTAGCTCCATTTGGAGATGATTTTACTATCTCTTTGCACACTTAGCTTTTATTTAAGAAAAAAATAGGATATGCCAGCAGAGCAGGAATTTTGATGCATGCTACTAAGTGATCTCTAATTTAAGGCAATGTATTGCACACCCCAGGGATTCAAAGAACAGGATCATTCATGCTACAGAGTGAATTTGGCTGTAGTGTGTGTTCTACAAATCTCACGTGCTGTTATTCATGAGGGTGGTTGCGTACCTGATGACTGTGGATGAAGTCTTATTGCAGTAATGGAAGAAAGCAGCAATATGCAGGAAAGTACTTAATCATAAGCAATGAACATGTGATTAAATCCCACTAAAGGTAAAGGGAATTACATGAATAAGTGTTTTTCTATTTCAGAGAGAAATTTAGGTGCACGTTTATATTGCTCCTCTATTAGTTTTGGTAGGCAACTGCTTTCCTTATCAATACAAGGTGCACAGTCTTTATTAGAGCAGAGGTAATCTGCTTTATTTTATTTAATTTAAGTGCAGACTTGGGAACCTGGAACGTTGTCAATAAAACCTCTGAGCAAAGTTTAAGAGTCCCTGTATGATAAGAATTTTGAATGCAACAAAGAATGGACAGAAAGGAAATTTAGACCAAAATATTTGAAGTAAAGAACAAATGGTCCAAAATTTGTCTCTGTGACAAGTCAGAGCCAAATGTTTTTTTTCTATAACACCTCTCTTTCCTCTGCTTTTCACAGCTAAAAGCAGAGAAGCATGAAGACTGTGAATAAATATGACTGAGAAAATATTTTAATATATTGAAAAAAAACAAGCCTGTCCCAGTTCCATAATTGCTGCAGTGTAAATTTACTAGGTCAGGTAGTATTTGTTTTTTTATTGAGTGATGGCTAAGTATCAGGCTTTTCAAGACTGTTTCGTTCAGTTCTCTCCATTACTTCGAAATATCTCCAACAGACTTTTGTAATCTGAAACAGTAGGAGATTTCTATCTTTTTCTTTTAACTCTGTTTTCTGTAAAATCCATGTCAATAGTTGCTCATGAAAAAAGAGATTTTACAGCCTCTGAGCATGCCAGGCGTAGTAAAGAAGGCATCCAAATTACTTTGCGTAGTTGTGTTTATATTATCTTTTAAAGGCATGAAAAATGATAATGGCATAGGCCTCATTCCTAATTTTGTTTCCTTAAGCATATTCTCTTATCTTGGGCATAGTCCTGATAGGAATTTTGAAGACTCTGGTAATGAGTTAACGAGCTCAGCCAGACATGAACACCACAGTTGCTGCTTGCATGGGAACAGCCCTGTGGCATAACTCTGCCCTCTGCTTTTCACATTCATCAGATGTTTCAAAGCAGATGCAAAAAATAAGAAATTTCCATGTCAGACTTTAAGTCCAAGAAAATATCCTTCAGATCCATTTCTGAAGCAACTTCGATTTTGAGTGCTACTGACAGTGGAGCTTTTGTAGCTTTATTGGTTTGGTTGCAACGCTGAAAAGCAGGATATTTGGGACTTTGTTTTTGTTTGCCTTTAAAAATAAGAAAAAAGAATGCAAGAAGATGAAGAAATTAAAAGAAGCTTTTCTTGCTTTGGCAGAAGAGCATGCAAGCCCCTTTTACTACGTGTGTTTCCTGTAGCGCTTCTGAGCAAGTATCTCTTCTAACAGTTCTTCACCATTATGCCTTTTAGTTCTTGAACCAATCAATATATTCCTGATTAGAAGTGGCTGAAAGGACAGTACATCAGTCTTTAAACTCATGCCTGCAAAAGCAAGAACACTTTTTTTTACCAAACACACTCTATGCCAAATGTGAATTGCCTTATCTTCATTTCCGTTCATCCAAGTTGCTGNCCTTCCTTCCTTCCTTCCTTCCTAATTGTGTCTCAGATTTGTATTGCATTGGAACCCGGGTAAAAATATATTCATTATGAAAGGAACAGGGTGCTTAGTACTTCGTAGACTAGAAGAAGCCTTAGTTAACATTTTGTGGAGAGGACTAGCTCCTGCCTATTTGCCTGCAGCACCTTGCTTTCGTAACCTGAATAGCACCATTGAAAATCTGCTCAAAGCTCTGAAATAAGAGAGAAAATAGCACTACAACTTTTCTGGTTTTCAGAATGTGTTCTTCAAGACAACTTGTAGCACTTAAATAACTTAATTTCTATTCATTTAAACCATTGTGGTGTCTAGCAGTGTTAAAGTATGTGGAATTTCGTGCAGAGAAAGTCTCAAGCTTCTACGCAACTTGTTAATATTTGTAAGCAATGTTTTTTCTCCATTTTTACACTTCCTTTTTTCTCAAGCTTCATTTCCTTAATGTCCCCAACTTTTATCTCGTAAGAATACATACTCATACCACAAGCAGACCCAAAATACATCTAGCAATTTTGAAAATATCTGTACAACATACTACAAAATACACCACAAAGAGAAGAATATTAAGCAGGTCCCTTTCTTCTTCATTTAGATGGTGAAATCACTGTAGTGTGAGGTAATTCAGATTTTAAGGCTTACTGCACATTTGAACAAATTTATGGGTTTACTTTCTAGCCTTGTTTCTTGAAAATGTGAAATTTCTACTTCTTAAATTTCTATTTGTCTATCCTCACCCTCCTGCAAACAATATTGCTGCATAATTTCTACCAGATCTTACTGAAGCATGAGGTCTCAAAGGTGTTCAGTTTTGACAAGCTTAATGTAATTGTGGGCCAAAGAGAATGAAGAGACCATCTTGTGTGCCCTCAGTGAGGGAAATGCAGAAATGCCAGCATATGCTTTACTAAATATCAGTGAATTCACATGGGAAAGCACCACCATCACACGGATTCGTAGAACACCCGGCTTCGGGATCAAAGCCTGGTTTGCTTTCTGAGAAACACCCTGGATAAAAGACAGGAAAAAAAAGCCCATTTGCACAAAGAGATTGTAGAGTTGGGGCAAAGCATTTTCAAAAATCAGTTTTCACAAGCCTGAAAGGGGGTTGTTTAATCATGTTACACCTTTTACTTGATATAGCCATTGTTAAGATTAGAGGCTTCTTTAAAAAAAAAGCATGCAAACACTGAACAATGCAATTTTACAACTGAAAGAAATATTTCTCTTAAAAATCAGAGTATGTCTTTCATTGATGCTGCCTATCACATAAAGAAAGAAGTTAATTTCTTTTGTGCCATATCTAAATACATTAAAGGAATATGTTTTAAGAGACTTGGCTCATTTTTCACTCTACGCAGGAGATGAAATTTAAGATGCTAATAGTTCGGAAAATATCACTTGGAGAACATATGACTTTAATCACTTTAGGTCTTGGCTTGTGCTTAGGGAATTTGTGTTCCTCTGGCAGATTTTTATGTTCATTTCTGTTTTTCCTCATCAGTCACATGATTTTGATTTGCATTTTAGATCATAGTTTTCTGATTTATGTGTGCTGGTGTCCAATCAAACTTTGTACTTGCTTTATAGCTATTCATCTTCACTGTTCATATTCACAAAAACTGTACCTTCTGGAAAATTTTAAAAAAACAACTTTTTCTTCTCTAACTGTAGTGTGTGCATGACGTGAGAATATGTGCTGCTACATGAATTGGTAGTCCCAACACTTTGAGTTGAAAGGTAACACAGTTACAAATGAGAGCTAAGATGTCTGATGTCACATGCAAGGTGAACGGCTTTAGACTTAGCAGTCCAGTGCAGGAAAGCTGGAGTTCAGATCAGAGTTGGTAGCAACCTACAACAGATACTTTTTTTTTTTTTTTTTTAGAGCTGTAAAAGTGTTATGTCATTGCACTAAGTTACTTAGGACTGTACGGGACCTCTTAGGTAAGCAAAACTTATCATCTGCCATCACAGATACTGCATAATGTAATGACTTTCATAACCTTACAGAGAACAGTATTATAAATAATTAGGGGCTCGGTTTGTTTTTTTTTTTAAGTCTCCAGTGCTGGGGACTGGAAAGCTACATTGCAAATGTTCAGGGCTTTAAGGATTAGAAACCTTATCATTTCCGCAAAATGCACTTACAAGCATTTTATAACTTTTTGGAATATGCAGATATTTTCCTTTGTTTTAAATAGCTTTTCTGTCTTATTGGCATTTTTGCCTAAATGTATTTTTATAGAGAGATCATGTCCCACCTTCTCTTTTCTTTGGTAGACTAAATCTGACTAGCTCTTTTAACATCCTTACATCAGGCTATTCCTTCAGGATTATTCCTTATTCTCTTATGTAACTTCTTTACACCTATTAATACTTTTCTATACCTCAGAACTAACTTGTTCTCTCTCTCTTTCTATTGTTTTTTTTTAAATATATATGTTAATTGCAATTTCACATAGCATTTGGGTTGAATGTATTATCTTTTCTGAAAATAATTTATATGATAGACCCCTGGAAAGTCTTTACCTTTCTCACAACTACTACACTGGCTCAACTAGTACTCTAGTCTCAAGGTCAGCCAGACTTGCATTGCTTCATCATAAAATTTCATCACAACATTGCAAAAATATTAAACAAAGTAGGAAAAAAATCTTTAGTAATAGCTTAAGTCTGATATTTCCCCTTTAGTTCTAGTACAGTTACGTGTTATAGTCTTTTCCTTTAACACTTTCTTGTCTGCTTTTTAATTCATCACTGAACCTGCATTTTCTTCTGTTGGACCAATTTTTCACAAATTTTCATCAGATCAAATATGCTGAAAGCCTGGAGACGGAAGAATTGTTACCTTTCCGTTGTCTATCAAGCTTATTAAAGTATCAAGTTAGGCAAGCCAACTTCTTTTTGGTAAACTATGTTATGTTTTGCCCCCCTTTCTCCTTTACATCCGAGTTCATATTGTTTCCTTCAAAACTTTTTCCAATAATTTGCACCAGATTACCAGGTGTGATAGTTCCTCAATCATCTTTGTCCTTTTTTTCTTGCTGTAAATACTTTGTCCCTTTATATTCATTAATCTCAGACTTAGTCAGGGGTTTTGTTACCAGACTTAAGATTTGTTCTGCTGTCTCTTTCAAGTTTCTGTCAAACTCCTTAGTTTTTCTTTGCTTTCTAGCATGGTCATTTCAACACCTTTGTTCTCATTATGTATCTTGTCTTCAAAGCATTCATAATGAAAACTGAGCGTATTAATTTGATTTTGGAGACTTGCTTAGATGCCCCCTGCTGTGTTTTTGCTTAGGAGGCCCATTTTTTGTTGTCTATTTTTGTTTCTTTAATCACTGTACATTTAACTGTTTCTTTTATTTCTTTGTAAGGTCTCAGCTCTCAGCTTGACTGCTGGCAATTCTTTCTTTAGCCCTACATTTCTTGATAGGTAAGATATAGCTTGCTAATTGGTGCTTTTCCTGTTCATAAACCTGAAGTTATCCCTGATATTTTTATTGGAGTGATTCGGCTGGGTGTCCTTTCTTGCTCCTTTTCTTTTCTCCTTACTTGGCATACACATTCTTGATAGTCTTAGGTCTACAACTCATAAAGATTTCAGGTTTCTGTCATTCAAATCTCTGCGCTTTTTGGCACAGTGCAATGCATCAATTAATTTTTTTAGTTTATAAAATTTTACCCTTTCAGAATTCCAAACACAGTACCCTTTATCTTCCCTTTTTCTACTTAAACTTCGTCAAGTCATCATGTGTCTATCAAAACTTAAAGTGTGTGATGTGATCTTTAGAGTGTCCTCAGCATTTATTAGTTTAAAAGAAAATGATCTCTTATTTATTTAGTGAGAATTTAGGGAAAATTTGACAGCTTTTTATTTCAGCTGATGGCTGATGTTAGCTGATGTTACATAAAATTCCAAGAATCAGGCTGCATGTTGCTCAAATGTCAACTTAATCTGAAGCAGGAGAGCAACATCAGGGCATACTGAAGCATTGCCGCTTTTGAGACAATCAGAGACCCACTAATATGGTTCTCCAGTTTCATTACTATTATTCTTCTGTATAAAAGAGAGAGGAAGATAATCAATGACAGCAAGCAAATGTCTAATACATATTCATTCAAACTCCTTTCCAGAAGATGTACAAAATGGATTTATGGATGTCAGTGAACAAAGAATGTAGCTTCATCCTCATTAACAACCATCTCTTCTACTATTTAATCTGCCAAATGTGCTGCAATAACAATTTCTTATATGTCTTTATACATAGTTACTTACTCTCCACTTGTAAAAATTCTTCTTTTGCTTTCTTCATAATTTTATTCATAGTCCTGTTTTCCAGAAAAATGGTATGCCCTCTTCTATCTTTGTTCACCTCTTCAGATGCCTTGCAATGAAAAGATTTTTAATATAATTACTTCCTCTCTAATTAACAGTCAACACCTATTGAAGTCAGCTTGTTTTGCAAACCTTCAGTTCTTTCATATTACAACAGCACCAATTGCTTCCCTGTTCTGTTTTGTTTGTTTCAAATCCAGTTAAAAAGTTAGTTATACCTTCCTGGCTGGCGGTCTTCCAGAATAATAGTAGTGCTCAGGAATTGATTGAATAGCTCTGTCATTCCAGAGAGCAAATTAAATCAGAAATGCACCTTTCTAACTGTTGCTCCCTTAATTTCCTTAATCTGCAACCACTGCACAGGAAACAGTTCCCAGTCCAATTATCCGGAACACTGAGATCTTTAAAAAATGCACAAGGAGCTCAAAGGCCCCTCCCAGGGACACGCAACATGTGGCACTGCAGAGCAGCTCAAGCCAAAACTAACATCCCTGCAAGAAACTTAATGCATGAAGAAACAAATAGAATTAAAGTGAAAATCTAACATTCTGGTTTCAGTGTTTTGATTAGGAAATTAACAAGGTCCCTAAAACTGCTTCATGGAACTCAATTACATAAATTACAAGAAGAGTAGGAAACATTACATAAACCCGATGACATTAATTACAGGGCAATGGTATCATTCACAATTATTTAATTATTGTCAACTTCTAATCAGTAGTTCATAGCTTAGCAGTTATCCTGCTTTGTCACATTCTGGGTGCCCACCGCCTGACTAGGAACACCGTATACTGATAGATCCTTCCTACAGGGGAAAAGTGCAGGTGACACATCTCTGGGTGCTCAGGCTGCTGCTCTTTGTAACATCGCCAGAGTCCACGGAGCGTCCCAGAGTTGCTAACTGCTTTCATTACCAC
This sequence comes from Ibidorhyncha struthersii, assembly GCA_013398815.1. NCBI lineage: Eukaryota > Metazoa > Chordata > Aves > Charadriiformes > Charadriidae > Ibidorhyncha > Ibidorhyncha struthersii. Next base: position 841,570 of record VZSZ01002948.1, on the reverse strand, counting down.
AGTATTGTATGTGCCTACCTAGCCTCAAATGTTGGCAAGCAGGCTGCACATTAGATTCCTGACGGGTTTTATAAGAAAGACTCAAACAGAGCAATTCTGGTTTGTACATCTCAGGAGATATTCTTCCTATATTTAGCCAAAGTACTTCTCTCAGTCATGTCAATGGGACATAAAAGGAAGAGTCTAAGAACCCCATGTGGCGAGTCTTCAACGCTGTTATCTCCATAGCGCTGTTCTACATCTTCCTTCACTTCTAAAACAGGCCATTTGAATAAGTGCATAATATCACATACTGGTTTAGTTTTTGGTTTAAAGGATGAATATACATCTATCAGCATATATCAAAGGCTTTTTCTGTCTAAAGAACACTACCCTTCTATTCTGATGTCTATTGACTCTTTTTGCCCATTTGGAGTCAGGGAGTCTCCCTGAGCCTAAGGTTAGAACTTCTGGAGCATTTCTTTTTCATATATAGAACTCATTGTCTTCTGATCGGAGAGACTCCAGTCTTATTCTAGCTGGTAAATCAGAGTAGGAGATTTATTTCTGTCATCATCCAAGGACAGTTTGGTAGCCTTTTCCCCCAGGTTTTCTTTTGAATCATATGGATGTTATATAAAAGATATATTGTATTTATAGTATTTNATTTTTAATCTTTTCACAGATGAGAAAATACTTTAAGTGGATATGTTTACAGTACTTTAAAATACTGAGGTCAAAAGACCACCAACTGTGCTCTGCCCTAGGAAGGGAAAAGAAAAAGAAATAAAAATTTATTCTGGAGCGGTATTGAATGCTTTAGTTTACTATGTATGTTTTCATATATTGCTAGAAATTAGTAAATATACTGATGCCTCTGAGTAGTGAAGTTAAGAAAATGGAACCCATACAACTATGTAGTTAACAAGAAGAGTCCCATTGCCTCCCAGAGGACTTAAATTTTATCTACTACAAAGAATGCTCTGCTTTTCAGCAGTTTCAGCAAAACAGCCTAGATGGGGGTTGGGGCGGGAAATGTCATTTTTCTTCAACCAGTCTGTAAGATAGTCCTTCAGACTGCCACACTAGGATAAAGTGGTAACTCTTGCTATAATGCAACGTCTTTGTTTTATATGTTTTAGTACTTTTCAATTCATGTCACGATTCAGCCACCTCCATGTATTCTTGTTTAGCATTTATTCACACAAAAAAGACTGAAATAATTGACCTGCAATTCAACAGAAGAGCTGGGCTATTAGATTTTTTTTTCCCCAGAAAATCTGAAAAAACATAAATATATAGAAATATATGCAATACTAAAAATGTTACACAAAAATAATAATTACAAAAAAAAAAATTCAAGATGGTTTCTGTAATATAAAGTGTAATATTTTCCTTATAAAAAGATCAGGCAGTTAGTTTATTGCTGTTAGTTGGTCAATAATCCACTTTTTGGAAAAATTTTTTTGGGGAGTAAATTAGTAAACCATACTAAAATATTCTGAAATCTGCTGCAGAATTGTAAGCTAAGACTTCCTGTATTTTAGGTCACATACAACCATCAGAAATTTTGTTCCTTGAGTGGAAAATGTAATTTATATATGTGAGCAAGTATTGTGCATAGCCAACAATTTTACCACCAAATTTCTTGTCTTTTAGATATGGGATTTTCAAAGAAAGCTCAGAAAAGGGCTTTAGAGTCATTCCAATAAAAAGAATGCAGGAACGGTTCTTATTCTCTTCCTGCTCAGTGACAGTTTTTTCCATTAACACACAGCTCAGGCTGAATTTGCTCTAAAGGGAAAGGCTGAATTTTCACCAGTTCACATGAAACAGTAAAGAGGAAGAAGAGTCCAATATATCTTCTGGGATTAGTTTTCCCCTTCATGTATGAAAAAAAGTTTTAAAGTCAATATGACAGCAAAGATTTCCAAAAAGAGAAGGCTCTTCCCAATGTATCCACAAATTATCACCTGTTTGTTTTCTAATTTCTCTCCTGCTTAAGGAGGAGTTAGCATAGCAAACTCTGGCTCTTATGCCTGGCATTCAGCAGTGTGCCCTGCCATATGCAAGGCCGTGCCTCAACATTTTCGACATTTCTTAGAGAAAAAAAAAGGAAAAGAATTATAGTGGGCAGGGGATATTTTTCTTTTTGCAGTCAAGAATGACACAGTAAAAACATGTTTTTCAATTATTTTGAGAGCAAGGAGTATTTAGGAAAATCCACTGACACTGATTTGTGTATCAGCTCCCAGTGGCCTTAGTGCAAATTGTACGTGCCGATCAGTGACAGTACATCTTTCAGAATTGCCTTTTAGAATTAAAGAGAAATAAATTATAAGGAGGTAAAGTGTTTCACCTCATGCATAGCCCTTCTCACTACTTCAGAAAGTTCAAACGATTGTGGCAATGTTGGAAACCCAATCTCATTACACTGAAATTCCTCATAGCGTAGGAAATTCCACGTTTCTCCTGTCCTAAACCTGACATTTCATTAAATGAAGATAAACTACACACACATTAGCAGCTTGTATGTGTATTACTTTACCAGCCTGTTTCAATTAAAATAAAGATTAGACACAAGACATTTCAGAGTTTTTGTGTAGCATACGATGATCCTCAGATTACAGCCAAAAATACTGCACTCAGTGTATTTTTACAGAAAAAAAAATTATCATCTCTATGCATGAAAAACAGGGAGGTGATTTCACTTGAATCCATTTTTTATTTGTCTTATGACATAGCGACATATTGGTAGGTGTAAATGTTTGTGGTTTAAAATTATTTATAATTACACTTTTCCACACTTTTTGTTTCTGTGTTTCATGGGCCAATTAAGATGAAAGAAATAATTATTAATTTGGAATATTGTTTGCTAATTTTTAATTTTGAAAACTGCTAATTTAGAAAATACATTTGTGTGTAAATATGTTTATATTATTTCCTTCATACGTATGCACAGACTGTAATGTATATTTTGAGAGAGAGCATGTATATGTGCACCTGCAATTGACAGTGTGCCCATATGTACAAGAACTTTCTAAATTTTTATTGCTCTAGTTTGCCTTTCAATTTGTCTTTTGAAACAACAATAAAAGATTTTTAATGCATCCCTTTGCTAAGTTCACACAACAGTTCACACAACAGTAAGTAAATTTTGGGTTGGATTTGAATCTAAAAAATTGAAATCAAATGCATTGTGGAATATGTCTTGACAACCTGTGTTTTATGTTGCATTTCAAGCTCTCTGTTTTAGTTCGCTGTCTACTTGCGTAATGAAACTCTGACATTCCTTTCCTCAAACAGGGTGTTTTCTCTAGTTGGATAGGTTTAAGATTGTAGTGTCTCTCTTGATTAGAAGTTAATGTCTTGTTTGTGAAATGCATCCTTAAACACTGAATGTCTCTGCTCTGTAACTTTTATTTTTAAATCCAGACTTCTTTGGGAGCTCTGCAGTCACAGTTGTACTCAAAATATGCCTAACCTAGGCTGCAGATAGTATTGATTAGTTTTCCAGTTCATCAGCCAGATCAGAACACTGAGGTGAAAAAAAGTGTCTTCAGGCTAAGCTATTTTTTCATTCCCTTATTTTGATGATGAAACTTTTAATGTGAAATGAAATACATTGTTTTCAGGCATACTTGAAGAGCAGTAGAAGTCAAGGGCTAAATAGTCAAGCACTGCCAATAATAGAGCTATATCATGTTCCCGTATCAAGTGGCTCAAGAATGAGGAGACCATGATTATGGCAGCTGACTTTCCTTCTTCACCTAAAATACAGGCTACGTGCTGTCCCACACTACTGTCCATCTGCCTGAAGCAGGTGATTGTAGTCATTTGGCACCCTCTTGAAAGGGTTTGAAAGAAGGAGAAAGGTAAGGAGAAAAACACTCAAGAAAGCAATATACAACCTCAGTCTTCATTATGATTGCTGAGAGCTGGGAACCAAGAGATATTTAGGGCAAAAGACGTCATACTCTATGGGTGAGACTGTACTCAAAATCCACAACTACTCGATTTAAAGTAAAAACCAGTGTAGACACAACTAAAACAATACTTTTAGCAAATTTATTTACATATATAAAAACAATGTATTATTACATAATTGTATAGCAGATGTATAATACATATTCTATTATGTAATGATAGAATATTGTATTATTTTATAATAATGGCTCTATATTATTATATAACAACATGTTTATATAATATAATGTGTAGCATATTGTAGGATTGTATAACATAATTTTGTACTACTATACATACATGAAGAAAAAACAAATTAAATATAGTCCTTTTTTGTATGTTTGGATTGCCCGGAAACCAGCTGGAGAAAGGTTAAGCTGTTAGAAATCCCTTCAGACAAACGAGTATGGAAGAGGTGACTGTGCTGAATCAGTTCTGTTTCTGGAAGTTTTGTCCCGGTCAGTCTCCACACTTAGACCTGTTATTTTAATCCTGAAACATTAGGGAACTATAATTTCTGTCAGCTTTCCTTAGTCTTCAGAATGAATATTTCCCTGTCGTGGGGCATCAAGTCTTGTAAAAATCCTAATAATTAGGGGACAAAAACTCTTCCCAAGAGTCTGTGGCAAAAGTAAGTCAGTGAACAGCCATCTAAGGACTCAGGTCCTGCCAGACGAACCTGATCTCCTTCTATGACAAGATTACCAGAATACTGGATGAGGGAAAGGCTGTTGATATTGTATACCTGGACTTTCAAAAAGCATTTGATACTGTCCCCCATACAATTCTTGTGGAAAAACTGGCTTCGCACGGCCTAAATGAGCATACGATCCGCTGGATCAAGCACTGGCTGACTGGAAGGTCCCAAAGAGTGGTGCTCAATGGATTTAAATCCAGCTGGCGGCCGGTCACAAGTGGTGTGCCTCAGGGCTCAGTGTTGGGACCATTTCTGTTCAACGTCTTTATTGATGATCTTGATAAGGACATAGGGTGTATCATCAGCAAGTTTGCAGATGACACCAAGTTAAGCAGGAGTGTTGATTCCCAGGAGGACAGGGAAGCTCTACAGAGAGACTTAGATAGATTGGATCACTGGGCCAACATCAATGGTATGAGTTTCAACAAGGGCAAGTGCCAGGTTCTGCACTTGGGCCACAATAACCCCATGCAGCGCTACAGGCTTGGGGAGGTGTGGCTGGAAAGCTGCCTGGCAGAAAGAGACCTGGGGGTTCTAATTGACAAGCGGCTGAATATGAGCCGGCAGTGTGCCCAGGTGGCCAAGAAAGCCAACGGCATCCTGGCTTGTATTAGAAATAGCGTGGCCAGCAGAAGTAGGGAGGTGATTGTGCCCCTGTACTCAGCACTGGTGAGGCCACACCTCGAGTATTGTGTCCAGTTTTGGGCACCGCAATACAAGAGAGATATCGAGGTGCTGGAGCGAGTGCAGAGGAGGGCAACGAAACTGGTGAAGGGCCTAGCAGACAAATCATATGAAGAGCGGTTGAAGGAGCTGGGACTGTTTAGTTTGAGGAAGAGAAGGCTGAGGGCAGATCTCATCGCACTCTACAACTATTTGAAAGGACACTGTAGAGAGGTTGGTGCTGGTCTCTTCTCACAGGTAATTAATGACAGAACAAGAGGGAATGGCTTCAAGCTCCAACAGGGTAGGTTTAGACTGAACATTAGGAAAGAATTTTTCACAGAAAGGGTGGTTGGGCATTGGAATAGACTGCCCAGGGAGGTCGTTGAGTCACCATCCCTGGATGTGTTTAAGAGATGTTTAGATGTGGTGTTGGCGGATATGGTGTAGGGGAGAACTTGTAGAGTAGGGTAGATGGTTGGACTCGATGATCCCAAGGGTCTCTTCCAACCTAGACAATTCTATGATTCTATTCTATGACTCTGTGAGGAGTAAAGGTATCCTCCAAACCTTCCTCATTATATTCACCTTCTGTTGCCTGTTGCTGCCTCCCTGCAGCTCTCAAAGAGCGCCTGGGAATGCAGAGAATGTATTGTACAAAACTTGTTTCAAACCCAGCAGATCAGGTTCTACCATTTACATATGATACACTTAAAATACAGCTTTCAAAAACGAGAAAAAATCTTTGTCAGTGTCATGGACTTTCCCAATGTTGATTCTCTTACCAATCCTACCTGACCCCGACAATTTTCTTCAAATTCATAGCAGCTCGTAGTGTTTACAGTTAATTTCCTACACGTGAAACCCCTGCTAGTTCAGCAAGACTTAACAGGTTGCACAGGACATAGCTGAAAGTCAGCATGGAGCTAAATCTTTCCCCTGCAGGCAGTCAATCAAACAAGACAACTAGAGGGCCTTCAAGTGAGGCAGGCCACGGTTTCCCTCTGTTCTTGCCTCTCCAGAGAGTGAGTCCTGAAGTGAGGGGCTTCACACTGGAGCAGCATGTAGTTTGTGGACCCCTGGGGACTACCAGTCCTCCTCGCATCAGTACCAGCTTCTCCATTTTCTCTCCCTAACCTGCAGCTCCCTGGCAGTCCCTGCTGTCTTCTGTAGCATGACTCTGCCAGCATGTAGTATCTTTTTCTGGAGATGCATAGAAACCTAGGAGCCAAGTTAATTCTGTTTCAAAAAATATTTGAGAGAGCGGAGAGGAGGAGAGAGCTCTCCACACACCACAGAAAGCATTTACTGCTCACTTTATGCAGGTTTCTATTTCCCTACTTACAAGAAGTGGAAGTGAGATAAATTAAGACAGCTCATAAACTCATTCTGTCCTGAAGTCAACAGGGAAAGGATTGGCCTTTGAATGCCTGGTCTAAACTGCCGTGATTCTTTTTTTTTTCCAGGTGAATGTAATCTGGTTTTAACATACCCTTCTTCATTATACTGCCAGATGGTGCTTAGGCGTAGCAGATGAAGTCAGATTACCCATGTCACCATTCCTTTTTAGCCTGGCATGAATATATTGAACACCAGTTCTTGATAACGCTCAGCTGCTGGATTAAAGATGCCTTTGACATTTATTTTCTCTCAGAGGCCTGAAGAGCCAGCATAATCATACCAGACAAACAACTGACGGTTATTCCCCATATCATCAGCTGAGCTATTTTGTGCTGTGACTCCTTCTGACCTCATAAGGTAAGCGAAGGTGGTATTTGTATTAGTTGAAGAGAAACTTCCAGGTAACACCTTGAACATCTTGTGAGTAGCACATTTTAGTACATAGCTGTTGTTATCAGCCCACTCCATAACTGTGCTTTGGAGATCAGTGTTCCTGAGCTACCCAGGAGGTATAAAACCAAGTTTATATGGAGCTAGTCTGCAGCTAGCCACAAGTAAGAAATAGTATCTTTAGGAGTAGGTCAATTTTTTTATAGGGTGTAGAGGATTAAACATGGTCAGAATCCCAAGGATCTATAAAATACCAGATTTTTAAGGGGTCTCATCCACTGCCATTTGCGGTACAATAAAACACATATTCAACTTGCATCACTTCCTTTTCTATTAAAAAAAAAAAAAAGACTCATTTTCAATCCCTTCTTGGGGGACCAAGGTCCTTCTTGCCATGGTATTGCTACACTTCTCTATCTGCGTCAGCAAACTGTGCAGCCCAGTAAGATTAGATTTATAGAGCCAAACAGTGCTGAGACCCTAGCGTGTTTACTTTCAGAGTGTGTGGCTTACTCCACAGTCACTCTTGTGTCCTTCCATGGACTGAAATTGTATTACCAGTTGGACCACATTAGGTACACCTTCGGGACACAATTTCTGGTTTAGTTTCACCCAAAAGGAGTCCTGGCAGCAGGCTCTGGCACCCTTGCCCGCTAAGAACCAACCTGCAGTGGGTAGGGATGATGCACCTTAAAAGTCCTCTCCTGATCCAAATAAGGCACTGCAGATGCCAGCACTGAGAAGGACCACAACAGAGTCACTTTTTGGTCTTGCACAGGCTCCGTTATGCAGGGTCAGTGGTGGTGCTGGTCGGTCCTTGCTCTCCCTGGGGAGTGGGAGCAAACACCCAGCCAGAGGGTCCTGCAGTCAGGGCAGGTGGGGCAGCTCCCCCAGCGCAGGCGTGGTATCTTCTGCAGTCTGCCAAACCCAAGGGACACATCTGGTCTCTCGCCTGCTTGCTTTGGAAGGATCCCAAGGCACTTAAAAATGAAAGGCTATAAGTCAACGATGTTTTTGTCCAGTGGAGGTGATGAGTACACTCTGTCCAAATAATTTTGCTCTAGAGTTGTAACTGGAGTACAGTGTTCTTGCTGCCTTATCTTTGATTGCTGCACGGCACTGCAGTGAAATACAAACACTTGCTGCACTTATTTTACCAAGTGCAAATCAAATTTTCCTAATACTGCTTTCAAATGTAGAAAGTACTTTTGGGGCTTTCAGGGGAAATGCAGTTGGGCTAAGCTATGAAGCCTTAGTTGAGCAATGCATGACTTGACTGATGAATCCAGATCTCTTGCTATTTTTATGTTTTCTGTGGAGTCTATTTTTGCTACACATATGTTCCCTGTCATGCTGTTGCATTCCAAAATAATTATTTAGTAGAAAGTTAAAAATATACCTGCAAAGTATAATGATATAGGTGGGGTTAAACACTATAAATCTTCCTACAGAAGTTTTGGGGGAAACCCAAAGATTACCTTTGAGATCCTATTTCCTTCCAGATTGCAAACCCATCCTAGACCTGCCTAGAAAGTAACACTAAAAGCTGCTTCCACTCCCTATCTCCAGATGTATCTGAAGACAGGGAGCAAAATAAGAGCAATTAAAGCAAATGTTTTCTCTCAAAACATATGCTAATGCAAGATTACTCAGGAAATTGGATGATCCTGGCAGAGGGTCTTTATATAACATTGTTTGGGGGAAAGCGATGAGAGATGCTGCGGCTGAGAAAAGCTTGAGGAAAACTGGCATGTAGCTCTGAAAGAAGTCTAAAGAAGAGGCTTTTGGTCACAACTTTGACTAAGAGACAGAGCTGGGAGAATCACACTGTCACAAGGTACTTAGTTTGAAAGGGCCATTCTACTGTCAATACAATGGCAAACTGTAACCTGAGTTAATATTATCAGTTATTTGTCAGAATTATAAAATGCCTTGAAGTAGTCAAAGTCATAGTTTTTTAATCTAGGAGCGATACTTCTCTTATTATATATTGCACTGCTTCCTACCACAGATAGCAAATCATAGAATCATAGAATCATAGAATTGTCTAGGTTGGAAGAGACCCTTGGGATCAACGAGTCCAACCATCTACCCTACTCTACAAAGTTCTCCCCTACACCATTTTGTGGGAAAAAACTCAAATATCTCACCAATTTTCATTCCCAGATTTTTGTGGGTAGACCTGTGACATATAATATATATATTTTGATATAAAATCCCTATAATTTGCACAACACTAATTTCTTATTTTGACTAAAGTGATGCTGTCTTATTGTTTTCATTTGAAATTTTAATCTGACTTTGTTTGAACAAATTTTAAAAGTACCACACTGAAGATTTTAAGACAAAATGTACCTACATGTATATCTGTATATATACTATAAATAAAGTTATGTAATTTGCAATCTATTAGGCAATCCAATGTTATCAATATGTGCATGTGTGTATATATGTATCCACATATATATAGGAGTAATTTCTAAAAAATAAGATATTTTCAATATATTAGCAGCATAATTTATGGAAAATAACTTAGAGTTACATTGAAGAAATATTTAGTTATTACCTTCCTTTATGGTTGAAAACATTATAACATGAAAGGGAAACCTAAGATGTCTTTCAAAGTAACATTATAGCAATAACACTAGATGACAATGCTGGTTGTATTAACAATAAATCTGTATGAAAACAACTTTTTACTGCCTTGTTACAGACACTCTACCTAAGCCCATAATGATCCCTGATAAGCCAACAAATTGTGCGACTACTTTAAATTCTTATTCTCTGCTCATCTACACAATAGTTTACAATATATTGTGCTTGCCAGTAGTGCATTAAGTAATGTGTTTACAGGTTTTCCACACACTGCTCACGTTTCCATCATCCTATTTCTCGTATCCCCTTGGAGTATGCAAAGAATGCCTTGTTTTGTTAAGTAGGTACTTTTCAGTGTTCTTGATGCTCTCTCTGTATGTTGAGCAATATCACAAACCTTTACTCACTACTTCTTTGGTTTTATGGTTCCTGTAGGAATTGGTTTGGCAGTCTCAGGCTCTTCTCGCCACCTTAAGATCAACTCTGACATACTATTTAAAAATAAAAAGTTCACCTGTGCCAGGACAAGGTTATTAAAGGGATTGTTCAACTTGGATCTTCAGGTGTATCCTAGCCTCCTGTATGTCTAAAGACCTGCTAGTGCTAGTTACTGGGAAGATAATTAGGACTGGTTTTGTATATTCATGTTCGTGCAATTTCCCAATGTACTCCTGGTCAAGTTTATCACTGAAAAGTGATAACAAAATGCATGAATAAAGACAGTTGCATTTGTTAGGTGCTTTGTAACCCCACCAGCATCTGGTATTAGTGAGAAATCTTATACAATTTTTCTAACTGCAGAAAAAATTGATCAAATGTGTCATGTGTTTTCAAACAAGAATACGGAACTACAGTATGGCTTCTTAAACATGTCTCCCTTGAGACAGAAATCTTTTTCCTTGTGTCCAGTCTCAGCAACCTGGTTTTCCTTCATGAATTGATCATGTAAAGAAATGGGTCTTCTTGGTAACAGCGGGATGATTTTACACGGTGATGCATCGGCAGAGCTGTATAATATCCAGGAGATGTTTGCTTTAATCCTTTTTTTTCTGACTAGGCTCACACAGTGGCATCAGTTCTTCCCCTGTCTGGAAGAACTACTTCTAAACCCCATAGAGTAAGGCTAACGCTGGAGGTACAGCTGGCTGTGACTGCTTCTTTTGTATGTTCCGGAAAAAAATCTGATATATTACACCTGGATTTTTTTCTCTATGTCAGATAACGCTGGGTGACCCTGAAATAGTGTTTCTAAATGTTGCAGAAATGTCCAACAGTATAAAAAATATCCACTGCTATTCATGAATAGGAAGAAATTATCTACATTGTTACTTTTATTTCCAAAGCTAAGATTGAATGCAAATGGTTCTCAGCCTAGAAGAATCAGATGAACTTAAAGTTGACCTTGTGAATATGTTCATCAGTACTATTTTACCTACATGTTGTAGGTGAATATTGTTGTTGGCTAAAACTGACATAACCCAGGTAAGCTGAACAAGTATTGCTGCATACACAAAGAACTAGCTGGTATGACTTTCTCTGTGTGAATTTGCAGTGCTCACGGGTCTTTTTGCCAATCCAGAAGACCAGGCTGTCTGCTTTAGTCCTTACCCTTTTGAAACGGCCTGAAAATTTTGATACTTGAGATCCAGGAGGGCAGATGAGCTATTAACGAGTGGCTCTGGGTGAGACGTGTGCCTGCTGTTTGGTATGGACCATAGCATGGGTATCAGGGAGTGTATTTCAGCCTTCTTCTAGCCAGGTTTCACTCTTTACCGTATTGCTTTCTCATTATTTTTTCCATCTAGTCTTGAAAGCCAAGGAGAGTCATGTAGGTAATGAGAAGGAAAAAGCTGTTGGTAGGACAGTTGGCTGGGCTGTTCAAAGGTGGATATCAGTATTAATGACTCATTTTAGGAATGCTAAAATGCTTTATTTCAGCCTTCTGTAAACACAATTTTTACCGTCGGTTTTGAATAACATATTCCATTTACCTTTTAACAGTTAACTTCTAAGGGTTATACAACTCAAAAAAAAATTCTTTTCTTTAGTTTCTAGATTATTGAGCTCTTTTGATGTTTAAAATCTTCGAAAAATATTTGCTCATTCTTCTTAATTTGAAAAAAAAAATTGAAAAAGTGTGTTGTGACTGGCCTTGAATTATCTTTTAAAGTATTTACATGGTGGCTTCACTTCCCATTTTGCCTTTTTTTTTTTTAATTAAGTTAAATTACTGATTTTTAATATATATGACTTGAATCTGAAACTAATAACGACTTTCTAAGCGGGAATTATAATTTAATTGGGGTTTTTTGTTATTTTTAATTTCTTGTCTGTATTTACACTATAGCTTTTTAGAGATGTTATAGCCTTGAGTTAGAATAACTAAAGCTCTCTTTTCTGATCTGCCGGCCTGGGTGAGATTAAGAAAACACGAGTTTGCTAAATGCATCTTCATCTCGCCTATTCATGCATAGTTTAGAATCCATCATAAAGCTATGCTCATTTAAATTCCTTACAATGTAAAAAATGTATTTCCTCCTCTATCAGAGTTATGAAGAGAGGTGTAATCTATAAATCAACTTTGAGGCTTTTTTTTGTATTTGAGGATTTTCTGGCCTCTCCCTCTGAGGATTAAAAATCATGTCTCAAAGCAGGCCATTAAGTATCATCTATCTATCTGAGAGATTTGTAGGTGCAAGAAAAATGGTGGTTAGACTTGATCAAGGAAAGATCTACAGAGAGAAGAAACTCAAATTCTCTATTAGTGCTGCTCTGCTGGAAGTTAGACACTGCTGTAGTTTTCATTTAAACTTAAATACATTGCATTTTGCTATATGAATCATAACAACGAGTATATTTTCTGTGATAAATTGGGAAGGAGAGAAGAGCATGACATTGTGCTTTCACACTTGCAAATTGTTTCTCTCTCTTTTTTGAGTGGCTTAAAGTAGACGACGGGAAGTGAGGCTTCTGTAGGTTAGCAGGGTTTTGTTGGCAAGGCAGACCTAATAATAAAATTAATGTTGTCGAAACTAGCATTTCTAGTTGTTAAGAAGTACTTGATGTGAACACTGTTAGTACCTAAGCAAACACTTTCTAAACTTTATTAGGGATGAATAGGAAATGATAAATGCAGTGGAATATAACAACATAGAAAGACAAATTAGGATTTATTCCTTGTCAATAAAGTCTCAGTGGTCTATTAGAATTATTAAATATTTATCTCCACTCTTTTTTTATATACCTGAGAGTAAAAGACAACAATGGGACTTCTGTGTAGTTAAAGTGACAGCTGACTCACAGCTGACTCAGAAATGCAAGTAGGTTTTTAAAATTATTTTTGTTTAACTTACTAAAGGCAGACACAGTGCATGTAACAAGTAGTATACATAGTGGATTATTATTTTACAAATTTCTGTTTTATTAAGGTGCATGTACAGTTATTATTAAGTCTCCATATTAAAATGAATTCTCACAGCATTGCTAAATATCAGTAGTACTCTCAAGCATTCTGTTTGTGTACCAAGTATTATTATGAACTCAATATTCACTCCCTTCCTGATACTTAAAATAGATGACAGCTTCTGATATTGTAGTCTCTGCAGGGGTTTTCCATATACAACATTCTCAGTACTGTACTAACTGTGGTTTATCCGTATCAACAGAAAAGGTATGATTTCATTATGAGTTTACTGTGTAGATTTCGAGAGCTGAAAAACGAGCACCTGGGTTCGAAGTGAGGCTTAGTGATCTGTTTGTCATGAGAATCTGGAGAAGCCAGGTACTCCTGAGTTATTGGTACTAACTGATCCTGCCCTGTGTTTCTTCCTCAGGACAGTGGAGTGCAAGTTCACCAGGACTTGGTAATGGAGATGTTATGATGCTCGCCATTTTCCGTTCAACTAGCAGGCAGCATTCTTCAAAGAACAGCACAGACTGCATTGCAGCTGCACTCTGATGTCTACAGTGACCATCCAAAGCATGATACTTTGCCTTTCTTGGAAGGCACTAGATCACCAAGCAGCTTCCAAGGGACATGCAAGTGGTGAGCTGCCAACTGGCTGGGGACCACTGCTGCAGGAAAGGAAAAATTACAAGGAAGTGTACTTTCTTGTTTTATATTAATTGAAAAATTGAGGGCTAAATTGGTTTCAAGGAAACTCTCTTCTTAACAAATGAAATTTGGATTTCCCTTCAGCAGGGAGATATAAAAAAAAATTGCATATTGGATACTTACCTCTCAGCCTAGCGCCAGGTTATCCCTCTTGGCTTCTTTCAGAAACAATAATCAGCAAGATCAGGCTTCAAGTGGAAAAGAAATACAGGTCTTACTGGAAGGCATAGTAAGAAGTGCTTAAGCAGCCGTATGGAACATGGAACTGTCTTTTTCTGTCTATCTTTTTCTTTCTTTTATAGATGTACAGCAGAGTATGGAAAGCAAAAAAAAAATAATTAAAAAGCATTGCTTCTGTGAACTTCTGCTTGTTAGTGTGTCTGTCTGTTGGCTGATTTCATTAAATCACAAGCTTAATATCATCTACATTAGAATCAGAAGTAGGCATGACAGCCCTTAAAGTTAACAAAAATTTCATTTCCGTTCTTGTTATATGATTCACAATCAGTGGTAGATATCTACTAACACTACTTTGCCCTGACATATGTCATCTTGTGTGTTTTTAATTATGTTTATTTTGCTGTGATTATTTTTGGAATAGATTACATTGCAGACTTATTACATTGACTAATAACTTGTATGAATATATTCATTTAATACTGCTCCAATTTTGCTTTGCTGATCTTTCTTAATAATAGAAGAAATTGATTATAATGAAGAATTTTAATGTTTATGTCAGTCACTGATGATCACTGATGTATTCAAACTGTTGATAGGCCAGCTTGGATTTCAGTGGTTAGAAATTAGAGGGAGAAGATGTTTCCAGTCCAGAGTCATCACAACTACATAAGATTGCTGAGACCACAGTTTCTTATGTTGACTAATATTATCCAACTTGTTTTGCTAGTGGGACTTGTACTCTGCATTAATCCATCTATTATCTCTTCCAATCTCTGGGGGTAAGAGACTGTCTTTTTGTTCTATGACTGGACAGTGGTTTGGTGCAATGAGGTCCTGACCTATGAAAAAGTCTGCTAGGTACTTACTAACACAGATGAGTAAAAATACTGTTAGCACCTGTTCATCACTGAATACAGAGAGTAGATTTATGTCTCGTACTGCTTGCTTTTGTCTCCTTGGACAAAAAAAGGGCTCCAAGTATGCTGTGAATAAGGTGCCTGCTGTGCATGGCCACTTGTTCTGCACAAAGCCTTCAGTTTCCCTGTTCTTGTCATGCAGAGGAGCAGCAATGGGCAGAGATACAGTTCTTCAGCCTACCAATCGTGTGCCAGACAAGGCGAGATTGCATGAGGGACCAGCTACGAGAAGCACTTTGTTCTGTAAGGAGTTACTTTAGGAGTATCTAGTAAATCCTTTGTCTTCCTCCTGCCACTGTACAATCTGCCTTTCCTCCCCTGATTCCGAATAGCACAGTTTCCAGTCTCACCTTCAGTCTTGCACTTGTGCTTAGCCTTGGATGTCCCTCCGCTGAGATGGATAGAGCATGCAAACAAGCCATTTACACTTGCAGACAAGCCCAGAAGCAGTGATACCTGTGAGTCACATTTATGAGTCTGTCAGAGTCGCACTGTTAGAGAAATCCTTTTCTCAGCTTGGCCTCCATTTTATATGAATTTAAATGAAGGCAGAGAAGTTGCTAGGATGCTAACTCTTCTGTTACACTGTGCTGTAGGAATATCATGTAATGCAAGGCAATAGTCAGATTTTCCTTTATTAAATATAACCAATCAGGCCCATTAATACTTAATGGGAATAAGAGTATTGGATAGTCTTATCCAGGACATGCAATGGTTCTCTGGACCATTATGTACTGCTTTAAATCCTGGATTCTTCCAAGTTCAGCAGTCTTTCTGCAGGACACCATAATGATTGAAATTGACGGAGGCACTCACCCTAATGTCTTCCTAATCAAATTGGAAAAGACTATTTTCAAGGATTGAAGATCATCTCCGAAACATACTTCCTTCCTTTGGACTATCACTGTCAAAAATAGTTGGCCTTCTGGTTACTCAGCAAATACCATTTGTTGTCCCAAACTTCTTTAATGGCAATGGAAGTGGTGAACTGATTGGACTGAAAACTTTATGATTATTGTACTCGGAAAATTTAATATCATGTATGAATTTATATATACATGTGTGTGTTCATATATGTATGTGTGTACACATGTGTTTCATCCTCTGCTCTGGTTTTATAAAAATGTATACCTTGATTTTACATCTCAGGAGCCTTTGGTTAGATGTATCTTTACCTCACTTTGAATTAAGAAAAGTAAATATGGTCTGGATAAACTGTACTTCTGAAGCTGAGATTATGTTGCTACTTGAAAAATGTTACTTTTCATAGAAGAAAAACTGAAGAGATTTATTAGAACTTGAAGTCTGTTAATAAAAGACAAAAAATGTTAGACTTGCCTTCCTGTTTTGATTGCTTTCTCAAGCCAGTATGTCTGCTCTTTCTCAACATTGCACTAATGCCCTTCAGCTAGTTCCATCATAGTCGTTAGGTAGTTTCTTTACTGACTTGTGCTTCAGTCTCTCTCCTGTGCTGTGGGACCAAAGGAATTGTCACAGGACTGGGGGACAAGATATATGACACAGCTGGCATGGCAGTCTGGGCAGCCTTCCTAAGCCTGTTGTTGCTTTACAGCAGGAAAACAAAAACAAAGTCAAAAAGTACAGTCACTGCAGCCAGCATGGCTGAGCAGTTAGATATGATACGTCACTGTGCCCCTGACTCACTGGTAATGACTGATGAAGACCACTAAATGGGTTAACTACTCTAAAGTCTGAGGTAGCCAAACCTGGTGGAATGTGGGACCCAGGAAGTCCCCTCCCTTCCTTCGCCAGAGCTGTGGGAAGTTGCTCTTTTCATTGCAGATCCCATCTCCAGCCTGATCCCCATCCTCAGGGAAGGGAAGACCGCTTCCATAGCTCTTCTCTTTCCTACTCATCTGCTACTCTGACTTGAAGTTTGCTAGCGGTTCACACACATGCATGTACTGTCGGTCGTTGCAATAGCTGGTCCTGGCCTGTGCCCCCACCCCAAGCATGCCTTCCCTGAGGTGGGGGCACCACTGCTCCTGTCCCACCACTGGCCTGCCCCACTTCAAGGTCCCTGTGTTATGGTTTCAAGAAGCTACAACAATTTGTTGCTGTTTAGACCGTTATTCTATCACCTGATGACCCCTCCCCACTCAGGAAGGGGTGTCTAAAAAAAACAAGGAAACCTGGGGGTTGAAATAGAAACAGATTTAATAGAATAAGTCTAAATAATTAACATTAGTAATACTTAAGAACCAATATTGATCCCCATATCAATTTAAAATATACAAGGATTATACTCGGTCAATTCCATCAGCAGGAAGCTGTGCATTCCCAGCAGTGGACAG
Organism: Ibidorhyncha struthersii; assembly: GCA_013398815.1. Classification (NCBI taxonomy): domain Eukaryota; kingdom Metazoa; phylum Chordata; class Aves; order Charadriiformes; family Charadriidae; genus Ibidorhyncha; species Ibidorhyncha struthersii. The sequence goes on along the minus strand of VZSZ01002948.1, from coordinate 824,353 downwards.
CAAATGTCGGACACTGTGAGTGCTATGGCTTCAGGAGGAAGGGAAGGCCTCAGGGTTCCGGCACCAGGGCAAGAACTTCTCAGGATGGCAGCCATAAAGGAAGAGAGAGAACTCCTCAGCTAATTTTCTAATTTATATTGAATGTGATGTTCATGGCATGAAATAATCCTGTTGGCCAACTTGGGTCAAGTGCCCGAGTCTCACTTCTCATCCCCGCACCTGGCTAACTCGAAAACACTGAGACCTTGAAACCCACACACCATAGCTGGCTATGAAGTAAATATTTTCACAAATTCAGACACCAGAGTCTTCTAAAAATGCAGTTTTCCTCAGCATTAGAAGAGACCTTACCGAAAAATAAAGTTACTGGAAGAGAAATTAATCTTGTGTCACTCAAACCGTGACAGCCTGGCAGTCTGCACCTGCAACAGCTCTGAAGGGGGCGCACACTCACCCAACACTGAGTTAGAAGTAGGATTTAATACGAAAACAGAACAGACCGTAGCCATCAAGTATAGTGCTCTGAAAAAGGAACTGGTTGGCTGCCTGCTTACATGTGACTGCACCATTTTATCCTCCCTCCTCTTCTCTGTCCTATGCTTGTTCCTCCCCGACCTGCCTTGATCCCTCCCTTTATCACCATACCTTCCCTCCCCTAAACATCCGATACCTATTGTATGATGCTAAACATCTCATCTGCTCCATCCCAAAATTTTCTTTCCCCTGCACCCCACCATTGATCCTATACCCCTTTAAAAGGAACAGCCTTTGTCAGGCAGAGAGTTTCTTTGGTGGATTTCACTCCAGGGCCAGTGGCCTAATCATTCCTTGTGCAAAACTGTAGTGTTTTCTGTTCTTCACTGGTCTGATCTCTTGGGTTCTTATGCCTGTCAATGATCAGCTGCCTACTGCTGATTAGCAATTTGGTTAGTTTTTAATCTGATAAACCAACAGAGTTAGCCTCCAACCGTGGAGGATTTTCTCTGTCTATGGCTATGCCCTGGAATGACTTATTCAAGAAACTAGAAAAACAATGGAATTGAAAGAAAACGCCCCAGGTGAGGCACAAGGTCTAGACACACAAACAAAGAACTGGCCAAACATTGTGGGTTTGTGTAAAGAAACACATGGGTGGAGGAGTACCTACTCCAGAGAAAATACTTTCACTTCAGGGAATTAGACATGTGATTTGGGAGGGGCTGTGGCTTGTTCTTATACAACACTGTGCTTGATACAACACTGTTGTGCAATGAAAGGCTTGATATAGTTTCTCCCTCATCATTGACATTGAATCAAGGAAGCACCGGCATCTTACTGACCTCAAAAAAGAGCAAAGCTTCAGTGCTGAACAAAGATTGCACTTGTTAGAGTTTGGTAAACTGCCAAAAAGCTACAATCCCAAATGCTGATCTTAAAGAGGAAGAGCCTGTACTTTGGAAAGTTGGGAGTGCCTCCTGTTGATATTTGGGAAGAGAAGTATGTAGGTTCCTAAACAATAACCATTTACAAGGTGTTCTATTTTCAGCATTATTTATATTACCATTTTCAAATATGATTTTCTGTAGCATGTAGAGGAAAGTTAGGTGTGAAGCTAGGAAGACAATGGCTAGGCAAAAGGGCTGTGTGTATGCAATAGCCTGGGAAGTATACGTGTTTTCTTGGCTGTCTGGTTTCTAACAGATTGGTGGTTTGCTCTTGGCTTTTATTTTTTTACTGCACTGTAAATCTGCTAAACTCCTATGTGTTGCAGAAGTTTAAGCATCTATGAATTTGCACAATTTGGAATGGAATTTGCAATGCATGGGGGGGTTGCATATATAACAGGCAGAAGTTTATTTATGGAGACCCATAATAATGCACTGTAGGTTACTGAAGTACGTAGGATGAACAACCATAATAATAATGACATCATAAATTTCTAAATTGCTGTTAGGGAGTAAGGCTTGGGGATGCTGGTAGCAAAGGTACAAGCATTTTCCTGTAATTGCTCTATAGTTATGTAAGTCAGACTCTTTTCTTCTCTTTTTCTTTTTTTTTTTTAATGTCCTCAGTGAATAATGCCAGGTCATGCAAGCTGGCTATTCTTCTAGGTTACATTCCTGTTGGTTGTGCAACAAATTTGAAAAATGGTTTGTGTGTGTGTACATATATATGAACATATGCATAGTTTTATCTGCTATTATCTGGAAAAGCCTAAAAAACCTTTTTTGTTTTGAGAAAACTGAGCGTAAGACTTGAAATGCAAGCAGCTTCTACTGTCATCACTATGTAGACTTCCCTGTTTATAAAATGGGATTGTCAGGATTCAGGAAAAACTTGTACTTCTCCTTGGTGCTGTGAATCAAGCAAATTGAATGCAGGTAATGCTGGATTTTTTCAAGTGCCTTGTGAATAAATTACTGGCAATAAAAAGCTCAGCATTTTGTAAGCTTCTCACCCATGCATCTACCCTCCCCATACATCTTGAACATTCACCTCATGGCTCCCTCATTTCTCCATTTTCTTCTCTTTCCCTAGATGACTTTCTTTTGTCTCTTTTGTGTACAGTTGGCATTATTCTCTCTTTCAGTGTGCGCTCTCTGCCAGCTCTGTCTTCCCAGAAGGAGACCTCTCAGAGGGCAACTGCCTGTTCTGTTCACGACAGTGTTTGTTGAGGTGGATGGGGATGTGGATGAGCTGATAGTTCTACATCTGGTAAATATATGCAAGGCCACGATCAGTCCACACATCCCTCTCCACAAGTCAGCACCAGAAACGGCTGTATGAATCACGTATTACTCAATAGCCTCTTAAGCGTTAAAGAAGGCACAATCTCCTACCAGTTTCCAGGGAACTGTACTGAAGAGCATTTCATTGTACCCTGAAGGGTCATGTGAGAAACAGTTTGTAAAATTATGTAGCATGCCAGGCCCTTAAGCTCTGTGCAGCTGACCTGTATGTTCACATACTGGTATTCAATTTATCCTCGTCAATTGCCTGGTGCTAAGACCAATTTCCCAGTTCAATATTTCTTCAAATTTACTAACTTTTTTATACTAAATATTTTAAATATCCAGAGCTTAGCACAATGCAGACCTTTTTCATTCCATACTTAGTGTGTTTCAAAGCATCACCTGACTTCTGAGATGTCCAAAACTGATAGAGAGTTTAAATACAAGAAAAGTGCAGTAAAGACTACTGAAAATAACCTTTATGGACACATGTAGCTCAGTGGGCTTCTGGCTGCTATAATATCCTTTTTCAATCAAAACCACAGCTCTTCTATATGTGGTAAACCGCCGTGTAGAGTGGATAACCTTGACAGAGTATTGGAATATTAAGGCAAGTTCTAAACAGTTTGCATTCCTAAGCTATTCAGAGACTGTAAAAATGTACAGTGAAATATTTTGTGCTTCGTTAAAAATGCCCCAATGCTGTTCCTTTCTTTCAGTGGATGCATATTCTGCTATTGCCATTTCTTGTGTCTCAAAATTGTGTTCTCAGGTGATTCTCTAGTTTATACAGAGCAATGGCTTAGTCTCATTGCTCATCACTGCAGTCTCCAAATGACTCTTTGGAGGTTAGATTTGGCAGATGTCCCTGGTGTATCGCTGCAGGGAAGCTCGCAGGTCACAGCTGGGGTGCCAGACTGGCATGACCACAAGCACAGCTTGTGCCTCAGGGCACCGGGTGACAGGGTGCACAGTCAGCATGGGTGCACCTCCTCCAACCCCTGGGCTCTGCCTCCAGGTATCCCTGCCAGCCTTTGGGGCCAGCCTAGACCATTGACACCTCCAACTGATCTTGACTGTGGCATATCTTATGTGCCCTTTTAAAATGTCCACAGCTGCGGGAGCAGGACCAAGAGGGACCTGGCTCTATGCTAGTGACTGTGCAGTCAAGCCGTCGGTCTGTCAGCCTGGCACTGGTGATGTTGTGTAGTCTCACTGCAAGTATGTAGGATGAACAACTGTAACAGTAATGAGACATTTCTAAATTGCTATTAGGGAGTAAGGCTTGGGGATGCTGTTAGCAAAGTTGTATGTGTATAGCCCCTGAGCAGCACTCCTGTTCTCACTTTCAGCCTTCCACCTCTTTGCTGTGGTGGCTGACCCGTGACCCCCACGCAGTGAGACCCATGCATATGGACTAGTGGTCTGTGTCAGGCAGCACCAGTGATGCCGACATGGGGACATCATGGAGCACAAACAAGCACCAGTGTTAGGCGAAGCTCCAATGGTGCTACTTGGGCTAATGTCAAACCCCAGCAGAGATATCAGGAAACAGAACAGAGGTCTAGAAACTAAAAGTTTCCAAAAGTTGCTGAGAAGTATCTGTGACATATTGATTGCTGTGACAAATCAGTATGTTATGTTACTGTCTTCATGAGAACTAGGATATGACCCACAGAAGAAAAAAATTTTTAGAATACTAAACATTAAGAGGCTTATAACAAACTATGGTAAAGCAATGAGAACTGCGAATACCCTCATACGTACCTTGAAGACAGCTTCATTAGCAGTAGAAGGCCAGCAAGCCAGATGGGTTAAAGTGAATAAAGAAAGCATATTAATGGAATGGCAAATTGTTTTAAAGCACATAATGATTTCATATAGCAATACACAGGATAAAATGTCCCTTTGATATAGATAAATATCCTTAATGAAATCTGCCATTAATATTCTCCATTATTGTACTTCTTAGTTGGGCATAAGCACAGGTGATATCTAGTTAACTGAATTGGAACTTGTGAAAATTGGGTTTATCTCATCGGCATCAGAAAAGCTGCAGCATATGCTATTATTACCCCTGATACCATAAGCCCTGTATAATACCAAGAGCAAGAGGAGATAGTTCAAGTCCCCAAAAGCTTATGCTCTAAGGACAGTAAGAACTGTAATATGCATACAGGGTGGTGCTGTGCAACTGCCAGTATGAATCCTATGTTTTTAAATTGAGAGGGGAACAAGGAAAAAACAGTGATTTAGCTGTAAAAAAAAAAATAAAAAGGGAAAGAAAAAAAAAACCAAAGAAGGAAAGAGGGGATAGAGGAGAAAAGAATATGAAGAGATTGATGAAGAAAATATGTTAGGGTTGATACAAGAAAACAGAAGGAATGGCTAGAGCTAGCAGCTAAGTAGAAAGACAAACAACATTCAGATTAAATACTACAGAAAGCAGCTTTGTATCATCATCAGTGTTGAAGGTCAAAGCCTCAAATGTTTCTGCAGCTGTTCTTGCCAATATAAGTCTCTGGCTGCCTCTATTCAAAATAAAACCCAGATACTATTTAAGTCATAGTTGACATATACATTTTAAAATTGAAGGAATTCTAAGCTTTTTTCAGACATCATCTGCTGAAGTGATTTATCATGGAAGTGAGCTTTCAGTGACTCACCTGGTGGTAATATAATTTTATTTTTCTGTAGTAGTAATGGCAGAGTGATTAAATAACAACTGGCTTAAAGTAATGCTTATATTTCCTTATTATATTTCCCTCGTGTATTTTTATTTATTATTTCTATTATGTTCTAATGCTCTCCAAACAGCTAAAATACTTATAAAAATTCCAAAGACTCATTTTTCAAAGGGAGTAGGCAGTAATGAGCCTCTGTCCAGCAAGCCTTCAGCTGGGGGTCTCGCAGACATGGTAGCAAATTGTGTCTGTTAAAGTAAATCTAATTTAGCAAAAGTCTACACTGCAGTCACTTTTCCTCTTCTCTCAGTGGCTGCGCTAGGTGGTTTAGAGCAAAATCATACATGCAAAAATGAGTTGTCATCTCCTTAATACCTGTAGGACAGTCAGTCAGTATGGACTGAGATAGTCAAACCAAATGGCTGGACAATCCCTTGTCTGACAGGTGGGAAGAAGCACTGATTGTGGCTTGACAGACAATGTGCTTTAGCCAGCTTCATGGTCCGCAGTAATTCAGTATCAAGCCTTGCAATGGAAATGGCACTTTGGAATCATTGCACAGTACCATTGGTTTGTTGTGCCATGATCCTGTGTCCCAGTGATGATCTCCACGACCTTCCTTTACTCTACCCTACCTACAGAAAACCCCAGAAATGGAAAAGAAAGAGTATCATCTGTTTTGTATTTTTCTTCCTCGTACTGTGGAATTCAGGGCTGTCTTTTTTGTTCCCACTTGACTCTGTGGAAAACCTCCATGAGGTATCTGTGTGTTCAGCCCTTTCCTCACATCCTTGAGAAAGCCCAGCCACAAACAAAGCATTACTCGACCAGCACTTTCAGCATCTCCATTTCTTAGATGTTATCAGCAAATCTCAACTGGGAGCCAGATTGCCTGAAGGCAGCTGGCAGGCCCTGCAGGGCCACCAGGACTGGCAAAACTGCAGCAGGAGTGCCCATGATTTAGAGATGCCACTTGAGGAAACCTACAGGCGCACTTACTGCATGCAGCTGAGAGCACCTCTCAAGTCTCCTGAATGCGCTCATGTAGAGACTTTCAACAAAGCCATTTTTATCATGTCGTCATATTTGCTGTCTCACTGGAATTACAAATTTGCTGCGGTACCAGAAAACTGGAAGCCTTACTGATGGGCTTTTCTTTGCTGACTGATGCACAGGAAAAACTTCTTTACTCCGCTTTACTCTGTTGTTCTCACTTGTTTCCAAACAACTGTGAAAACTTTACAGTTTCCAGCCTTTCAGAGGCATCTTTTGTGTGTCACTTTTGCTTCATTAATGGGCAGAAGTAAACAGGAAAAAGGAAAGTCTTTCTAACAGTCAGAAAGAGCTTTTCTAACAAAGCCATTCTCACAAGGTTGTGAGTTGGCAAGGTCTTATTTTTCTTACCTTGAGACAGGAGATGCATGCTGTTCAATTTAAAACAGGAGAAAAGTAATCAGCCACTCCTATAAATTCTTGTAAATAAATAAACACCTTCACAAATTTCATCTCAAAAAGTCAAATTCTTAGAGCTTCATCCTCCTTCAGTTTTGCTCCATTACTAACCTTTACAGAGCAAAGAAAACAATTGGACCCCACTGACCATAGCTCATTAGTTTCAAGCAAGGCCTAGTATGGCTGTGATTTATGTTCTGGACCTAGAGGTCACAGCGCTTCGTGTTCACCCTCCTATGGATTTATTCTCGGCTGCTGAGGCCATGTCCTAATGACCCCTGCTTTAGAGACACTTTCTCAGCTACCTGTTGTTGCTTGGTTCTTTTTCTTTCCCATTGATGTGCAGCTTCACTTGGTCTAAAGATGAGGAAATTCAGGTTATCACCTCCAATGCCATACACTGTTTTTTTCACATATAAGACTAAATGAAAAATGGCTATCCTAACAGAAAAGTAATATAAAGTATCTTAATTACGGTGTAAATTGCTAGAAGATGCAGACAGCTTTTTAATTTTTTGTTTGCTGGCAGATGCAGAAGTTGCAAAAGCATTCTGTTCCAGTAGGGTGAGAGAAAACCCCTTTTTTTCCCCTTTCCTTTTTTTTTTTATGTTAATTGAGTGATAGATAAAATATTCCAGATCTTCCTTATAAACCATCTTCTTTGACTATGATTGTTCCTCAAGCACAGGACTCAGGAAAGCCCAGAAACCCCTGTAACCTTTTAAAGAGACATTGAGTATCACTGACTACAAATACTACTCTTTTGCTTCATTGCTCTTTGCTAAAGTGTGTCTATTCATATCCAATTTACAACAGTCACTCTGATATAATGGCAGATATGATAGCTGTCTAAATATAAGGATTTGTAAAGTATAAATTAGAATCAGGCACATAACTTTTTGCCTACACGTTATATGAAATCTCTGACCAGGACATTTAAGAGGAGTGGAGAAAAATGAGTTTCTTAAAATCCTGAAAAAAAAACCCTAAAAAAACTGAGGTTCCCCTTTGAAGACTGCTCTAGAAAATGGGCTATCAGTTTGCTTGCAGGTGATCCTGACAGCAGATCTGACAATATGTTTGTTTGGCTGCTTTGACATATATTAAGCTTTACTGCATCCCTCTAAAGGGGGAGTACGCTTTGACTACTTACCCCTGCAACCTGCAGCCTGCGTAGGCAAAGATGCAAAGATGCAAAAGAAAGATAGAGCTTCGAGAAGGAACTATCTATCCGGTGAAAAGTGAGCCTTTAATCTGGAGTGGTTATTATTCAGCTATGGTTTTCTAATCAATAACTATGACACTTTTCTTTGCACATAATTATATGATTAGGTTACTGTCATTTAAAATATAGATAAAATCATCTGTATGTAAAAGGCTATCTAAAAATATACATCTAATACCCTATAATACTTCTTACACATGTACAGTATACTTTTACAGGATGGATTTCATAAGGGGTTGTAAGAATATTTTTCCAGCTCTTTCTCTGAAGTGGAGAACCTTGAAGATGAATCAGATTATTTTCTCTTCCTGTACCGAGGAAAGTAAAATGTTTTTCCTTCCCACTGTACGAATGTAATTCAGGAATGTTGCCACTGTTTCTGCCTATTACTAGTATTAACTAGCACTTATGTAGTGCTCAAAACAAAGAGAGGCAAATAAATTATTTTGCCAAAGCTACTGAGCAAGATCAGGAGGAGAACTGAGGTTTCCTGACTCATAGTGTCATGCTATTTACATTAAATCCCACTGCTTCTCGATAGCCTGTCACCTTTGCATTTGTTGTACAAAGTGTTGATAAAATGTTGATAAAATAACTGACTACCATTTCATATTACATTTAGAGAAAACTTATATACCTTTTCTCTATTTTTTGAGACAGAAGCCTTGAAAAGAAGCACAGACATTAATCTGACTAACCCAGATCTGATCATGCCCATGGCAAGGAAGTTTCTTTATCTGTCCTTTTTGCAGTGCACCTCAACTGGGCTCTAAACATCTCTTAACATACCAGTGGAGTCTTCTCACTCAGGTGCCTTGTAGGTTTCAGCAGTTTGTAAGCCATTCCCAAAATTGCTTCCAAATTCTTAAAACTTTGAGATGTAAAACACGGGCCTCACATTTTGCACTTTGTTTTCTGTACAATAACAAGAGAAACAGTATTTGATAATATTGTAATTTCTTTAATTTCTTTATGACTTTGGTCCTTAGGATAACTTTTTTTTAAAAAAGAAACAAGTCCTCTACAAAGCATAGTGGGCAGCTGCCCAAAAATAACCATAAATGCTTTCTCAGCAGTGTGAAACATCTGAAATGAAAGACAGATGTGGTACAGTGCCCGGGAAAGGAAAGGAGTCTTGACATGATGGCTCCTGCAGAAATACAGCAGACATATAAATCAATGGAGTAATCATGGAGTAATGCTATAAAGTTTACAAGAAGGCAGATTAAGCCACAGAGATATAGGGTTAGCTTAGAAACTTTGATGAAGACTGTTGCCAGAAGCTAAGCTGGACACATCTAAGGTGGAAAGGACTAGGAAGTAAAATCTGCATCCATACAACTCGAGCTGCAGAAGTGGTGTTACACTGTTGGCTTTGTGATCTGCAAAAGGGGCTGAGTGCAACCCGTTGATGGAGAGCAGAGGCTAATAAAGGAAAACTACAGGCTATATTTTTGTGACCAAGATTCAGAGAATAGTTTAAATGAACAATTAAAGCATCACTGCTGAATCACTGGTTTCAATGGGATGGCAAAACTTTTATTTATTGAAGATTGAAAATTTGTCAACTCCTGCTTTTGGTTACTAGCATACTCATCAACTAACCAGGCATGTCGTGCTAAATTACAACCTGTATAAATTATTTGTGAACACAAGCAAGTGGTATATTCTTGTGCCTGAGCTATTCATTATTACCATCTGTGAAATTTAGTTCCCCAGTTCATATCATCTCACCAAGTCAAACATGAAGTGAAATTAGAAATAAAAAGACAGGCTTTTATCATTCAGGCATTTGCCTTTTGAAAACTTACACGATAATGCTGTTAATGCGGGTTGCCATGCTTTAATGTTTAAAAGCTTCATGTACTGACACTGGAAATGTTCTGTACATAAAAGGAACACCCAGAAAAATCTAATTTACTGTCTCAAGACATCTCCATCTTTCTCTTATTTTGTATTACCGATTGGCTTATACAGAAAATGTTCTTGGTTCACTGTTGCATTGGGAAGTTTTTGTGTTCAGTTTTGTCATTCTCATTTAATCTTGCAATACGTGAACAACAGAAAATTTTGTATTAATACTTCCCTAAAACCACCGTCCCCCCCTTTCTTTTGGTAATAAAACTCTTCATTGAATGTAAATTTCTGGGTCTGGATAACCTATGCTTTCCCATCTCAGTAGTTCGTTTTTTCAATGGAAAGGAAAAACAAATTTTTTTACATTGACTCTACGTGACTGACAAGAAATGAGTTAGAATGGATGAAAACTAATCAGGCTTCTACCTCAGAAAAATCCTGGCTGAGAAAAGACTTCTTCATTAATTATACCTGGTCTTGCTTCTGTGAAGTTTTAATGAAAAGAAAAAGGTGGCAAAAACTATGAAGGCTTTTGTTTAATTCTGAATCTTTGTTTTTTTCATTTGATTTATGCTTCTGGCCTTAATAGGGAAGTCACTGATGATCTGAAAGCAAATATATGGCTATGCCTACATTAGCAAGCAGGTTAGCTCACTAGAAGCATAGCATTAGATCAAAGCAGTTGATGCTGGAGCCCCAGTATTATATATAATTTGCACATTTTATTTTAGGCTACATTTATGCTGGTCTGCAGAACTGAATGTCCTCACCATGCAAGTGGTTTGAAACTGTCTTGAGCCCATATCACTGGTTAAAGTCCATCAGGGTTGGTAGGGCATTAGATCTGTACCTGAATCAGGGATTCCTGTTTAATTTCATCTGAAAGAAATCCGGTTCTCATGTGCCAAAATTGCTCTGCAAAATGGTCCAAAATGTTAATGCAGATACGGCCTGTGCCAGCCACCACCAGTACGAATACCTTTTTCCTGTCTTTCTGCAAGTATCATGTTAACTGGAAAACTTCACAAGCTTCTAGTTTAAATTTACAAAGCCAAAGATATTTCAAGTTATGTTATTTTCTGAATACATCTTGAACTAGCAGTATTATGCATAGATATTCTATGCATAAATCACAGACCGAAATCATATTGCCTCAATATCATAACTGGAGGGTGGATTCATTTAGTACATAACACATAGTCAAGGGTTTGGTATTAACAATCAGTGCAATAGAGCTCCAGAAATTCACTTTAAATGCACATAGAGTAAGTTATTTATGGAGTGGCTGAGTGAATTTTGAATGCATTGTGAGACTGAATATTGTCATTGTCCATAGAAGTTATTTGGTTCTTGATATTATAGCAATCTGAATATTTTCATTATTGTGCTGACATTTCTTTTTTTTTGTTCAAATAGTGGATTTTCTCTAACATCTCTAAAAAGGTTTAGCAGACTACATTAAGTTGTGACCACTTTTGTTTGCATGCCTACATCTGTTAATATATTCCTAAATTCTCCAGGTCTGGAATCATCAGTATCGACCTGTTAAATCCGTGTCATATATGTTTGTGGCTTTAAACATGTCTTCCTTCATCAAAGGCTGATATATGTATTTTTACAAAAACAGCACAGATATATGCTTTGTAACTAAAGAGCCATTTTCTATTTTATGTGAAAAAGGCTTAGATACACTGCAAGGTCTTGCATTGGTTCTCATTTGAATAAACAGGAGTTATAAGCATTCAGCATTTCACAGAATGAAGGCAACGCTTTTAGAAAGTGCTTCCCTTAGCGGTTTATGCAGTTCCTCGTTTCACGCTACAGTGTCTGGGTTTTTTGCCATATTTAGGTTAAACACACGTAAGAATCTGCAGGTGTTATCCTATCCCTTATTTTATAAGTCAAGCTCTTTCAGTACATCCTGAAGGATATCATTAAGCCTGTTGTTTCATATTCGTTTTGCATTTCCATTTTAAGTGCTTATTTAGGAAAAAAAACAAATGCTAATCTAATGACCAGATAAATGGTCCCACTGATAAGAATTGTTTACCAAATTAAAATATAGTTCGCCTCCATTAAGACATGTTATACATGTCAGAAAATTAGTGTTCATTTATGAAATACCAGCCCAGTTTATGGTATAGGAGATGTCCGCATTGCCTGTAAGACATAGCCATTAAACGGAGACACAAAATGCATGCGCACAGCAAGGGTTATTTTTAATAGCTAAAGCCTGTCTTTTCAAATCAATAGACACTTCTGCAGGCTTTCATTCTGGACTATAGCTTTTTCTATATGCTGGCAACTGTAACCAATAAATCTAAACATATATTTACTCTACATGCTCTGCCACAGTGTTTTTAGGAGAACACATGAGTTCTAACAGCTGTATGAACAGGCAATAAACCAGGACCATTCTGGAAACAAATCATTTTTCCTTTCTTTCAAAATATTACATGCTGCCAAGATAGATGAAGAAATAGGGGATCAATATAAGGTGTTAATCTCTTCAGAATTACAATTATATGCAGTCCTTTAAGCACATGTCTAGAGCTAGTGAATTATTGTATTTGAAGTCAAACTGCAGATTAAACTTGGAGAATGCAGAGGGAGGCAGCCAAAGAGAGGGAGAGAAATGAATCTGTATAAGGGGGAGGGGAGTGACATTTTGATTTGACACATTAGCGTCTTTATATTACTGTTCTGCCAGTAAAGAGCCTCTCTGGAGGTGTATGAAAGATTTTGCACTTAAAACTAAACTGGCAAAATAATCTTCTTTGCTGTGTAGATTAATGTTAAGAAATTTTTGTTTGCTTGTCTAGGGCAGTTCTGATTTTCTCTGCATACATTTAAAATATCTTTTTATTTTTCCCATCTTCCCCAGGTTTGGGTTCCTAAAATGTGCTAGTCACTATGGGAGGCAGAAAAACAGTCACAGCTCTGTACCTCATTTTTTCTCTAATTGAAGTGCCTTCCACACTTGTCACAATCTCAGAACAGAAGGCGCAGGGAGGTAGAGGAGCCTTCAGGTGGCAAGCAGGCACATGAAAATAAAATAAATCAAGGTTCCAAAGACATAAGTGAGAATGAACTACTATTTAAAAGACTTGTTTTCTCATGGCTGTGTTTCTATCCAGCCCCAGACTCACCTTCTTCCAATCTGTACATCTACTCACCATTATCTTGGCAATGTTTTCATTATATATTACACCTTGTCTTGGGTCCTTCCCTATCATAATTTGCTCTTTTGTTGCCCCTCAAATCGCATGTCTAAACATCCCTGCTTTCACTAGGCACTGGTTCCTGCCCTAGAATATTTTATGATTACCTATCGAACTCTAGACCCAGATCCCTTTAGTGATAATCCATTTTCTTCAGAGATCAGATTTAGAATTAATCTTCCTTTCACTACCCACTTGTTCGGTTTCCCAGTTGTGGTTGCAATTGTGGTGGCAAGGGTTGATTGCCCTTCAGTCAGACAGTGAAAAAGGCAAAAAATATGGAGGTCTATCTTAACTCTGAACTCTCTTGACTTTGCCACTCACTCCTCTACGATTTGAACAAATGAATTTGAGAGTCCAGAAAAGAAGCTGGAAAAAAATTCAGATTACAGAAATTATTTTCTGGATCAAGAAACACCAGTCTGTTTGCACAACTGGCTACTGCTGTGAAGAATATAAGACCCAACTGCAGGCAGACCTATTACTTTAAATACAAGCGCAAGTCAACAGAAGGTTAAATGCCTTTCGTCTCTTTGCGTCCCTTTTCTTAGAATTAGCCACTATAATTCTGTACAAGGGTTACTTTCTTAATTTGCTTGTGTAAAATGCAAGTCAGAACATCATTAATCTTGATAAATTCTCAACCCTGATGACATGCAGCAGCGATGAGTTCCATAGTCTATTGTAAAATACTCTGAGCAGATATTTCCTCTTATCAATTTATAACCTGCCACCTCTCATTTTCCTTGCATTTCCATCCTTCCTTCCTGAAGGAGGAAAGTTAATCTAAAATTGTTTAAAGTATATGAGGAATCTAATTTTTTCCCCTACTGTATATTTTCTATGCATTATTGAACCTAACGATGGCCTCTGTGAGCTTAGTGTCTGGTCTCCCTAAAGTTTCTCACAGTCTTATCTGCTCTTCTGTAACCTACATAACTTCTGCAACCTACTTACTTTGCTGGTCCCCTATTCCAGACCACAACTATGCCAGAAAACATTGATGGGATTTTGAGGCACTCTGTGTTTTCCCATAGCAAAACCTGACAGTTTAATTCTAGACTTCCTCTTCTGTCTTTTAGACAATTTTGATCCCCAGTAATACTTTAGTTCACAAATATTTACTTTCCTTACTAATTTCCTGTGCAGGACCTTGTCAAAGAACTGAATAAACTGCCTGCTATCTATTACTTTGGTGACACTCACTGAATTTTAGCATATCAGTGAGACTCTTTGGAAAACTCTGCAGGCTGGGCTTTATCACACCCTGGTCTTTCAGGTGTTTGTTGTTTTACTTTCCTGATACAGATGCAATGTTTATTCATCTGTAACTTCTTGGATCACTTCTGAAGTCTTTTTAATTAGAGACATAAAATTTGTCACCCTCTAAGTTACTGATATAGTAGGCATTTTTAATTAAAGCATGTGCACTTTGTTAGCTGCTCTGTCCCCTCAAACAAGCTTCTTCTGAATTCTGTGGTGTCTATCATTTAGGCCTGTTGACTCGAAGCTTTTCAATTATCAGTTTCTTTCAGCATCTTATGATAACTCAATCGTTAAGAACTCCTCATCATTATTGACAGGCAAAGCAAGCCCAGCACAAAAAATGCTACTCTACAGCAGAGACTGATGCAAAGAAACAACTGTGTTAGAACTATCTGCATCTTCTTTGATTGCTCTTTTAATCTCCAAGGACCTATGCCCAGCTGAACCAGCAACTGTGAATTTGCAGTTTCACACATGCCCACATAGTGAAATCAGGCCTACAATATCCATTCATCTTGGGTCTTTTCTCTAGTGATGGCCATGCAACGTATGTATTGGTTAGCATAACCCACTCAGCCTCTTGAGTCTGTAAGTTTTTAACCTCAGTGCAAGGATTTCTCCCATGGTCTTCCTTGTTCCTCCCAGCTGAACTACAAAATTAGCAGTAATGCATGAATTACCACAATCTTCCATGCATTCTTTCAGAAAAAAAACTATACATATTTAACTAAACAGTGATTGTTCTTATATGTTATGTTATAGACATAACAAAAATATAATGTGAATATAAAATTTGTTTTAAACATATTTCAGGGAAAAAGAAAGCATATTGGGAATACTATGCATGACAAAAAATGTTAATCTTTATTGAATTAAAGTGTTGCCACCCATAAATAAACAATTTTTTTTCTTGAAAGACAGAATTTTCTCATCTCGTTAGCGTAACTTAACAGCTGCCCAAAGGGGAACTGAGCTCTCTTAAAAAAAAATAAATAAAAAATCCACTGCCAAGGTTTGAAATTCCAGACCCCAAATACAGAGTCCGATTTCTAGTTTTAAGACCAATAACTCCCACTAAACTCTTCCTTGAAGACAAGCAGGATTGGCCTACTGTTAATATTTACAAGAAAAGAAAAGGCCTATGACTACATTGTCTAGTAATATGCAGCAGAAACTCTTGATGGAATATCATCATCTGTGTCTGTACCTAAAATGGAGCTTACTTTTGAAGATGTGATTTAAATTATTCTTTAACCGATTAAAGTACCAGAGTGCCAAAGTGATGACAAGCTTTTCCCTGTCATCTTCTCAAAATTATGACAGTCTTTTTCATTTTTTCCTCATCCTCTCTCTAGAAGTTCATAGGACGTAAATTTTCAAAGTAGTGACATTAATGGGACTCATGCAGTTAAATCCCTGTGCATCGCTGAAAATTTACTTGCTAGTATACTAATGAAAATTTAGGTCCTTGAATATTTATGATCCTCTATGGGATATCATAAATGTAGCCCTTATTTAAATAAATAGGTGGAAAATCTGCCATATATGCATAGTTTGCTGGCATTCACGTAATTGCAATCAAACTTCATTGTCCAATAATATCTGATTAATTTCCATTGTTCCATTCATTTGCTGTTTGACACCCCCATCCCCTTGATAATTGCAGATATTCAGAGGGATTTAACTTCCAGGGTTTAATCTCCCACTTAGAAGGACTGTGAGATAAAGACCAAGAGCATGGGGAAATAAAGCATTTTACTTGGAAAAGTGTATTTGAAATGCTGAAAGCTAATAGTTTTCCTGGAAGCTGCATAGCTGCTATCTGCTTAGGTTGGCTTTAAAAGTTTCCATCAACTACTTGCTGGCAGAGGACCTCTTGGATGGGTGCTGAGGGTGGGAAGGGAGGGACAGGGATGGGTGGTGTGAGACCCTGTGGCTGAAGATTTTTTTCATCCCACTATATGGCGCAGACAGCTACAAAGCTGTGATTACTTCTGGACCCACTTAACGTTAATAGCTCTACATGGGCCCTAATGTATACTCAGATTCTCCATCAGGACTACTACAGTGTCTTCCTTCTGCTGAGTATTAATCAAATACTATTAGAAAAGAAAATTTAGACTCACTCTGACATTGAGCAACCCGCTGTAGTGGGAGGTGTCCCTGTCCATGGCACGGGGACTGGAACTAGATGATCTTTAAACTAAACCATTCTATGATTCTGTGAATTATCCACACTGTCCTCTGCTGCCCCTTATATATGCTATAACTTTGCAAACAACCTTGCCTTGTGAAATTTGTCTGCTGGGACAGGCGCCCTGCCCATCCATACATGAGAGAGGAAGATGCTCAAAGGGCTGGTTTCTGGGATTATGTCCCCAACACTACCCCATAGGAGACTCTTAGTCTGTGTCTTCAGGTACCTGCTCTTTCTTCTGTGCACTTCTCAAAGCACAATGAGAAGTTTGTCTCTTTTACTAAAACAAATTCTGCTGCCCTAGAAATTGCAAGTCAGGGTGTTTCTACATCAATGTCATCATGTAGGCAGTAAAAAATTGCCATGTCTTCTTGTTGACCTAATTAGTTTTTTGTTGGTTTTGTGTCTGAAAGACTTTTAGAGCAATCTAGCCTTGGAGAATGTAATGTTTTTATGAAATGATACCAGCTGAATAGTGGCACCAAAATAAAGTAATGACAGAGCGTTTGTTCATCTAAGGATTCAGTGGAGGGACCATGAGCATAGCAAGCTACGACAGCTTGAATTGTGCCAGTAGCAGAGTTTAAGTCTTCATTGGCTTTATGCTTTGAGAACATAATCATATCTAACTATTAAAATGATATCTAATAAAATTGAGTTTTTCATACTAATTATATAAAAGAATGAAGAAATAACGTGTGACTAAGCAACATTGATTTCTGTCTTGTTACTGAATGACTTCTCTCCCTGAAAAATTGTAGTTTTAACAATGGTTAAATTCATTACTACTGATATAGAAAGGACCTGAGAGGGACAAGAGTAAGTTTAAAAAAGGGGGGGAGGGAAGGAGAGAGAAACAGAATCTGGGCAGCACATCTGGTAACTTCTCACTTAAAATATTAAGCTAAGACCTGCCTATTTCTAAAATTACGAGAGCATTTTTTCTTTTCTAAAAAGAAACCTAATCAACACCACAACCCTCGATCCATTTCACTGATGTTTGTCCAATTTATACAACTGTAGAATAGTCTCTGTTGTCTTAAACACTAGATATCTCTTTCTCAAGATATGCACGTATGTATTTGATTTTATCCAAAGTTTGTTTTCCTCTCATTTTTATTAAAAAGTGACATAATTCAGGTATCTTTTACTGCCTCAACATTGTTGAAGAAGTTTGTATTTCAAAAGTGTAATAGTTCTTGTAATCATTTCCTGTTATTCCTTTAGGGACCTGAAAACATAGTAATGTGATTTAAAGATCCAACATGTATCTATTATCTGTTAGCTGAAAGGAAGCAAATGCTTTGTGTATATGTGTGTGAGAGAAAAATGTAAACAGAAAGAAAAAACCCTAGTATATGTTGAAGTTCCTTGCCATGAAAGCAAAAATGGAAAAAAATAGGAGCATTGTTGCTATGCATCTCATGGTCCTTGCTCATGTCCCCATGGTAACTAGCAGAAGTCATTCGCATTCTGCAGAAGCATCAGGGAGATGCACGCGTGCAGCAGTTCAGAGGGCTAGGTGGTCCAAAGGAGACAGTAAATATGGCCAGTTTTGAAAGGACTCTGAAAGGTCACCCTCAGGAAGTTAATAGAAATCCCATTAATATGTAAACCATGCTAAACCAACATTTTTATTTTAAGGATAGTTTGAACCTGCAGTATGGGGCAAAGCTCTGGAAGTTTGTGGTGGTGTAACATAGAGTTCACGACACAGGTCCTTAAATGCTATCAGTAAGTAAAACTCCTCTGAAAGCAGAGATGCTGATTTTTTTCCAACTTCAGGTTTGGTCCTCATTTTTACTGCATAAAAACTGCATTAAAAAGTTTAATGTTTTAGTTCGCTATTGCATGCCTGTTCTCTTCGTCCCCGAAATTTCCTCCTCTCTGTCATAAAGATTTACAAGATTTATAAATACATTCATTTATAAAAGACCTGCTTTCATAGGAAATGTCACTGGTCGCTTTCATCTATATGTGCAATGGCATCACTTAACATTTCTTAACTTAGAAAAAAGTCATGATGAAATGCAAGGAAAATGAAACAAAGCAAATGACAGAAAAGTACTACGATGAAAATAATAATTCTGCTCATTGAGGAATTCTGACCTACATTCCATATGCTTTATATGCAGTAGCTTAGATGAGGC
Source organism: Ibidorhyncha struthersii (assembly GCA_013398815.1). Lineage (NCBI taxonomy): Eukaryota > Metazoa > Chordata > Aves > Charadriiformes > Charadriidae > Ibidorhyncha > Ibidorhyncha struthersii. Next base: position 805,590 of record VZSZ01002948.1, on the reverse strand, counting down.
CTGAGAAAAGACTGAATGTTTTATATAGCTTTTTTTTTAAATTCTACTTTCTCTTCTCTTGACTATTCTCAATGCTGAAATTACAGTTTCTTTTCTTTTCGAGGTCTTCAGTTCCAACTTCCTATTAGCCTTTAATGATGTTTCTCTCAGAAAATCCCACAGCAGTCTCTCTCTCTTCTAGTTTTAAAAGGGTGAATTTTTGAATCTAGCATGCTCCAGAGTACTTCAGTCAATATTCACTGTAGAGTATCTGTTAGCATTGAATTATTGTTTTTCTAAAGAGTGTATGTATGAGTATATATGTATATAAATATGTATGTGTGTATATATATCTCACATACTTGTATGTACAGCCTCACACACAGGTGCACATGCACACCCAAGGCTGGGGCATACTCTATTTCTGCCAGTAGTATGAGAATGTGAGGGTACAAGACAGTGTGGGGGTTCCTCTGTGGTGGGAAAGTGTCCTGTTGTGAGACTCTACTCCCTGCCAGAGCCTGAGGATGATGGAGAAGGAAATAGCCATCTCATTCTTCACCTGGCCTGGGACTCTGCAGCCCTTTCCAGAGCTGTCAGGTACTGCAATAGGATGGAGTGTACCTGGGCCATGCTTAATTCACGCTTGTATGTCATACAAGGATACATGTGAAGATTTGTAAGTCTGCAGATGTGTTTCTAGCTCAAGACAAGCACTAGGCACACCGTGCCGTACCCATCCGATGCTGTCAGGAGCTGTGTTCAGGCACTCATCTGCCTTAACCCTGGCACTTGGAAGATACTTGAGGGGTGCAAAGGGGTGGTTTTACTGATACATCAGTTCGGACCTTGCTCCGTCTCCAGCAAGTGGCAACAAGAGTGGTGATGACCGCTGTTGATTTGTCGCAGGTGATCAGGTAAATTATCATCATAGGTAACTGTCTCTGTAAAAGAAACTCAGATGAGAAAGGGACAAAGCTGACGCTGCAATACTTTCAAATGAGGAATTAACCCATACCCTCAAAGCCCAGAAATACCTATATATTTGCCTAATAAAGCCTGAGGCCACATGCACATAACTCAAGATATGACTATATGACAAATACAGCAAACACGGCAGGTTTTTTTGATATAGTAATATTTGATCATCTGAAATATTCATATAATAGGGATTAAGAAAGAGAGAAATAATTTTTGTAATATTTCTCAGGATTAATCATGCCTTAGCATACTGAGCTACCTAAAATCTGCAAAGCAAACTTATTATTCAGGCCCCTTTCTCTGGCTTTAAGTTTGCTACAAAAACCAAGTTCATGAAACTATATGCAGAAACTTTGCAGAATTGGGCTGTATCCTGAATTGCTTTCTTGCAGAGTTCAGAACTGATTTGAAGCATTTGTCCATCCAGTTTCGCACCTGAATTCATACTCTATGACATCAGCTCAACTTAGGTTAATAAATTTTGCACCTTACCTACCTGTAAGTGATTTGTCTATGAACTATCAAATGAAGCACATTGGTCTGTGTAGTCGTGCAGAATATTTGGACAACAATAACATTGTAAAAACAATGCATTTGATTTATGACCCTACATTTCTGATTTTGCGTGTATTGGAGTGAAGAAAAGAAAATAATGCGTTTTTAATGGATCAAAACCTCCTAAATTATTGCAATTATAGTTCTAAATTTTATATAATACTTTCAATAAAAACATTTATTTATGTTACCTGTAATTTGTTGACAGTTAAGGCATTCTCTGTATGTATTTGAAGTAGACCACTGGAAAAAGGAAATGATCACGGAGTAGAAAATAAGGGTTCCAGTGCTGTACATATTTTGGAACATGTCCTTGGACAAGAAAACACATCTCCGTTTTCCTGTCTGCCATGTAAGAGAAATAGAGCTTGCCTTGCAGAGATACTATGAGATTTCATTAGCTAATGTTTACACAGTGCTTTGAACTAATGAAGCATTACAGTGCAAAGCATTACTTTCAGCCACGGTACTTCAAGGATGTAGAAAGGATCAAATATCCTTTTCACTTACACACATCGAAGAGGAGGCCTGATTTTGTGTTGAAGTTCTAACATCCTTTTGGCTTTTTATTTCACTTCAAGGTTGCTTCTTACCTTTTATTGACTACTTACTTTAAATTCCTTTTTCTGTGTCCTCTTGTTATAAAAATTGATTTGCTGTTTGCGTGCAGCTGCTTAACTGGATGCTTGCAGGAAGAAGTAAGGCATCCTAAAAAAGAAGGTTCTTTATTTCAAGAATATTGCATACTGCAAGAATATCCAGGCCCACTGTTCAGTTTCTATTACTAGAATGGCATATACTTGGTCAGCATTATCTTGCATATACTATGGCATAGCACAGTAAAATTAAAAGGATTTATATCTTAGGTAACATACAGTGATATGTAGGCAGCTTTATATCATTTACTGCTTGTAACAAGTAAATCAATGTTTGCTATAAAAAGGACCCTGCAAACGTGACTTGTATACTATTTGTTTTCAAAGCCTGTATTTTAATTTGATTTTTTTTAAAGCAAATAGCAAAATTTATGAGAAATAGAGTTTTTTTTATTTTCCAAATGATTCTCCACTCTCATCAAACAGTGCGTTCTAGCAGCAGTAATTTCTGCAAGATGAAAGAATAAAGTTTCACCACATTGTACAGTACTGGCAGAGTGGATTTTACTTGCTGCAAGAATAAGATTTGTTTTTGTTGTTTTAAATTATTTCTATATACTCAAAGGTTGCTATTGAACAGTTAAAAACATTGAAACCTTGTGGCATAACATTGTTTGCTGATGGTCCAGGGTTATTTCTTTCAGATGGTTTCAGAGGTTTCAATCACACCTAAACCAAGTTTCACGTGTAGCATAAAGTCAGCAGGATCATGAGCTTTTTTCCAAATTGGTCATGAATAATTTCACAGAATCACAGAATCACAGTATCACAGAATGGTCAGGGTTGGAAGGGGCCTCTGGAGATAATCTAGTCCAACCCCTCTGCCACAGCAGAGTCACCTACAGCAGGTTGCACAGGACGGCGTCCAGGTGGGTTTTGACAGTCTCCAGAGTGGAAGACTCCACAACCTCTCTGGGCGGCCTGTGCTAGTGCTCTGCCACCCTAAGAGTAAAGAAGTTCCTTCTCATGTTTAGATGCTACAGCTATGAACAGTTCAAGCAGATTTCCAAACATTCAGCTTAATTAATCATTCCCTCTCAGTCCTAAGACTGGATTTTCAATAATAATTTCTCCATTTTCTGTCTTGCTGCACTTCTCCCTATTTCTCAGCATCTTTCCATGATGAAAAATTACTTGTTGCTAGTACCACTACTACTACTACTACTACTACTACTTCTACTTCCACCACTATGGTATTGGTGTCCTGACACTACTTCAAGAAATGCTGAGGATAGGTGACACGTGATGCATTTCAAATGAGCACATATACCCTCTATAAGGAAAGAGATACAGATTCTCATGGCTGAAAAGGCAGGGAACTCATGGGATCTCTGGAAGTAATTACAATGGTCTGGAAGAAAATGCGGGGTCAGAAAATGCAAGGACAACTCTTATGGATGTACAGGATGATGGAGGGCTGAAATGAAACAACAGCAAAAATCTGATCACCAAGACACACAAACCCAGCAAAAGTACAGGTTTTCTTTTATCCAGGTACTATCTCTTTCTAAGGCACTGTGAGTGCAAGGAACACCAGCAACCATGCCACTGAATACTTCTTGGGTGAAGGCAGAGTTGCTCAGAGCAACGAGAGCAACACAGCTGATGCGTACCCCAACGACTGTCTTTTTCCTGGAGCTCTGGTAGCAGCCACACTCTTAACCACACCAATTCGGTTATACAGAACTTCCTTCAGGGAAAAAGGCTGCTGGAAGAAGTCCAGCCTAGGATTAAAGAAGTTTCTTCTGTAACAAGAAAGAAAACCCAGCTATGTTACTTCGAAGAAAGTTTGGACCATTATGTAGAACCAACTGTACTTTTACTTCTCGTGCCCCAGTGATATAGTTGATAACAGTGCTTAAGAATGAAACCTCTGTAACTTCTTGCAAAATACACACTTTTAACTTCTAGGAAACATTTCTAACCTTTGCTTTGTCACATTAATTATTTAAGTAGAAAGCAGTGCCATGACTGGGAGTTCTTCAGTAGAACAACCATGCCTACTGAAGAGAGAAGTAAGTGCTGAAGACAGATTTTTAAAGTATCCTCTAAGATTAGAGTTGGGCATTAATAGACTGGTTTCGTCTACTGACTGCATTGTTTTGATAGTTCCTAAAACAGCAGCTGGTTCTACATGCTTACATGTTACTCTTATGTTGGTGAGCTTATTCTACTACAGTACTTCTTACTGCAGAACATGGAGTTCACACTTGCTCCTTCTGCTGTGCCTACATGGCAGAACCAATTTGGCAGTGAAAAACTAAAGACCATACTTATTCTCATTTCATATGAGGTGTGACTCTGAAATTCCATCCACTTAAATATTCACAATGAACTCATGCAAGATTTGCTTTGCAAACATAAAAGGTAGCAGGAGAAAGAAAAATGAACTTTCTTATACATCTCACCATGTTTCTGTGTGGTATGGTGGGAAATATCACTGAGCTTTACAACCGTTTCAAAAGTTTTACTATATTCAGGTTTCTAGTGCTCTTGAAAGTATATTTCAGAAAATAAAAATGTGAGACAGGGCAGTCTCGGACTTCTTGAAAAGATGGTAAATGTGAGCTTTGGAAATATTTCTTTGTCATGTTTGACTGGACCTTTGGCTTGTCTGGATGTGAAGACAATTAAATCCTTTCCCAAAGATAACAGCAGGAAGTCTTCACAAAAATAAGGTAAGTCTTGTGACTTAATAGATCTGAAGGTTGAAGAACACCACAAAAAAAAAACATTCATACCATCTGAAGTTTCTTGGCTTTTAAAGCTGTGTACAGGAGATTAAGCTGTGTACAAGAGTACAGGAGATTTCCCATTCATAATCAGAGGCTTCTAGTCTCAGCTGCAGAACAATTTTATCAGCACTGTGTATTCAACACTTTTTTTCAATGCCTAAAATTGCAAATATTAGTCCTGTGCAGTTTGATTATCAAGGCCAGTAAGAGAGGGTTAGGCCAGTAAGGCTCTATTTAATTGAGTTCTGCCTTTAAGAGATGCCTTACAGAGCCAGGACGTATTCCTGCAATGCCACATACCTTGTCTTCATCTTGTCTTTTTCCTTCCCTGCTTGGTTAGGGCACTACTTTGTCTGTGGATTTTGGGACAGGAAACTATGCTGACCAGTGGTTTACATCTATACAGCTGCCTGCTTTCATTAGATATTCAAAGTTATATTCTTGTAACTATAATTTACGGGGTATTTCAAGTGAAGTGATAATTTTTCTATTACAGAAAAATGTTACTAAATCAACACTTGGCTAAGTCAGCTTCACATCATCCTATCAAGAATAAAAATGTATAGGTGTAGAAACCCACTGACTGATAATCTGTAAAATTTCAGTCCATTCTTACCAATGTTAAAGTTATTTTCTTTAGGTATATTTGATTAGATTTATTATTTCTGAAACCTTGGAAGGAAGTGTGGCATAACTGTTATATTAACACTGTGGAATTCACTCTTCTGTATAATACTGTTCCATTGGTATATTAACTATATTTAGGGCCTTACTGATCCTTGTATGCTTTCCTTTTGTTCACACAATACAATAAACATATTGTTAATAAAAACTTTTCAGAATCCTTAATGGCATTGACTTACCACAGTACTTTTCATTGCCATTATCTACATGACTGACTGCTTTTATAAAGGAAAAAATAAAAGTTACCAACTTGTGCTGGGAAATGATTGTAAGCGTCAGGTTCAGACACAATGTAATGCGAAAAGTCTTCCAAAAGAAGCAATTTTTCATTTCAAGAAATTAGAATCTTTTGAAAATGTATTTTAAGCATGGTAGGTATGCAAGAAGTAATTTCTTGAAAATGTTAAAACAAGTTCAAATATATTGCAGATATTAATGAGGAGAAATTCAACAAGTAAAATAAAGGAAATCTATAACCCGCTTTTCAAATATTTCTGTGAATTAAGTAAAGTACTAAGATATGTTAATTATAGATTAGGTTGCCATATGTTTGACCATAAGTTTTCTTCCCTTAAAAAAAAAATTTTTTTTGGATCCCTAACAAGTTTCTAATGGTAAATTTAAAACCACAAAAAAATAGATTTGCATTTCTCCTTAGTTACCTTTCAAAACCTTTAAAATTAGTTCAGAGATCCCAAAAGTTCTTTGTCAGCAGGCTGAAAACCAACAGATAATCTTTCTAAATTCAATTTTAGTCTGATGTTTAACCACCAGAGGCTCCTACTAGAAGTGCATGACTTACAGGTTTGACAAATTTATCATCAACAAAAAAAGAAAAATGCTATAGGTGAGCAACCAAACAATGCTAACAGCAAAAAATGAACACACTGAATTTAAAGAACTAATGAATTATTTGTCCTGTGTATTCAGCAAATTCTCATGAATAACAAATATTTATTCATGGATGATCCGCTAACCAAAAAAAGGGAGATACATAATGCATATTTTTGATAATGAAAAGCTTAGACTCCTAAGTCACAGTTCTGCACAGCACTGTTCACTTTTGGCATCTCTCTTCCAGCAAATTTAATTCTAACTGTTCTGAAAAATCTCAGTATTCCTGCTGCCATGACTTCCAGGATTCAGTGGGCCAATTCTGCCTTTTAAATTGACAATAGGTATGATTTTATCCAAAGTAAAAAGTGATGTACATATTTCTTTTATTTTGGGCAACAAGTGAAGTTTTGTGAGTCCGTTAAAACAAAATTATTTGATTCTGTAGTTTAATCATTCTATACAGTTATGTGAGATTTAAACAAATCCCAGGGGCAACTTACTTTTGGTTTCATATATATACTAGGCAATATTAGATCTACTGTTTATCTCTTTTAGTAAAGCAAAGTAATTTAATTAAATTTGCCATCTAGCAACTATACACATAGTATATTGATGTGAAGGAGGAAAGACAAATTGATTTGACACAGAAGTAAAACGAAGCTGTAAGCAGTTCAGGTGGTGTTTGACCCTATTTATTTCTCTATGCAACTGGGTGGCTTCAGTGAAGATGTAATACAGGGAAGAATTGAGGTTTTCTTTTTTTTCCTCCAGTTACATTTTTAATTCAGTTTTGCGTAATGTGTGGCAAGCTTGTTACGTGGAGAACACGTTGTCCAAGCCGACACTAGGAAGCGTTCTGAGTCGTGACGAAATTGAAAAACAGTGTGTGTTCTGCCTCCTATAGCATTCTCGAAGGAGCTAACCAGAAACAGAATAGCTACATACAGAAATAGCTATGTAGTACATAGCTACACTATGTACTGAATCCTAAAATGAAATTTAATTCTATGTTTCTAAGCTCAACAGTTTCCTTATGTCTATTAATGTAGCAGTTACACTTATGGGGGTTTCTTATCCACAATTCTTATCCACGTTAATCTGCAGATATCCACAAAAGAAGCAGTAAACAACTGGGAACTCCTGGCTTTAAATCTTCTTCTTCCTGTTTAATGTCTGCACTGTTTCAGGGACTGGAATAATGCACTGGAGTTTTAGATCAATTTAAGAAAAAGGTGTTTCAGGCTGTCTTTTGCACTAAGTAGATGGCAAGTGCTCTTACATAAAATGTGGACGAGTACCAGCTTGTTAATGATCAAACAACTACCTGCTTGTTAATTGTCAGTGCAAGAGGCGGGATAAGGGAATGGGGGACAGTTTCTGTCACCTGAAGCAAAGAGGTGGCTGCACACATTGCAGTGTCGTGAGGGGTGTGGGCTGAACCCCTCCTCCATCAGCCTCCCTCCCAGGGCAGCCCCAGCTGAGCTCCCGGAGCCAGAGGTGACCTCTCTCCTTCCAGTGTGGCTTCCACCGCAGCTGGTATTGGAGAACAGCGCCCATACTAAAAAATGCAACTTATCCTCAGAAGATAGAGATATTCAAAGAGAGGGGTCACGTCTAGATGCCATGCTACCACTTGGTCCTCTACTTCCAATCCTGTTTTAATTCCTCCCCCCCCCCTCCCCCCGTAGTAAACATATTGCATAATCTCCCCAGCAATCAGGTGCAATCCGTGAGTAAATAAAAGTTGTGAACACTGAATGCTTCCAAGACAATAAATTATACATTTGGCATCACAGAAAGGAAGATAGAGGGCAGCTAGACCTGAGATGACAAATCTCCATACAGATGTACCCACTCTTGCCAGGTGTGAGTTTGTGTATCGTATGCAGAGTAACTGGTCCACCAGCTCTGCCAGACGGCACAACCCGTAGCCAAAGGGAGATGCGCTGCTTCAACTAAGAAAGACATTGTGACTGAGGAGGAAGAAACTCTTCAGAAACACTGAGAAGGAAGGCAACAAATTAATGTAGCTACAAATTAATGTAAGGTAAAGCCGTGAAGTCCCTCAGAACTAATTTGGAGACAGAGAGGAGCCTAGGAAGAAAAGTAAAATTACATAGTTAATTAGTTTTATTTTAAAAAGAAAAGCTATCTACACTCTCAGTAGATGGAAAGGCAACTATTCCTTTACTCACCTGGATTTCATATCAATTATACTTGACCTTAATAATAACATATTTATAGTAGTGTTGGTCTGTGCTCATTTGGTTTCAAATATCTTATACCAAATTGCCACGATAAATTAGTTTGCCCTTTGAGCTTCTAATTTTCATTTTAATGGCTATGTAACATGTCATGAAAAACAAATATGGCATTGCAGGTTGCTGGGAAAGATTTCCAAATGAATTTGTCAGCATAATTTCAAGTTTGTTGTACACATGTTCCTGAGTTCCGAGGAAGACAAAGCAGTTGACATTTAGGATTTTGTAATTGGTTTTCATAGCTTAATTTTATGTATCTTTTGGCTCTGATGTATACAGCAATTGACATTGATTCTAACAAGACCATGGATACTTATTAAAATCTAAGGAAGTTTTCCAAACATCCAGAGTTCAAATAACAATGTCTTCATTACAGTGGCCTTCCCTCCTTTCTAGGCATGGATTTTTGTGCTCCTGTTAGGAAGCACCATATTTTACCTTTAGCAATCAGTGTCCAAGGAACATTTTCTTATCTATGTGTTCTGGCCTGTTCATGAGCAAGAGAAAAAGAAGCCGACTTAAAAAAAGTGCATGAAATCAGCAAGAAAAGAAATGAACCATATAAAAAAGTGTCATTTAATTCTACTGTGTAGATTCCTTGTTTCCCAATATGACAGCTTTTTAGTAGCACAAGGATTCACAATAGCAGCTTCCCAGATATTTCTGTGGGAGCATAAGTTTATCTAGCTCACATCTGCTATGTTGCTGGGATTTTTCCCTAAGAGTTAAGAACGTCACAGATTTTTTTATTAGATGAAAGTTGCTGCATAAATAAAAAGCTTCATGACTTGGTTTAAAATAACTGTTTTTATTTATACTGCATTTTATTCACAATTTACCCAATTTATTTTGTCTTTCCAATGGAATAATTTCTCACTAAAAGGAGGGGGGAAAGAAGTGAAGTGAATTTCATTATTGTACCAAAGAAGCATTTCATGAATATATTCAATCTGTGCTAATGGATTTTACACATTTTTACTATTCTGCAATGAACTGCTCATAAAGTTTTTAATTACCAAAGCAGTATCCAAAAATATACTGCAGAGAGGCGCAGTGTTGTGACAAAGATTATTTCTTTCTGCATTTAATCTTGGCTCACTAATGCATCTACAGGTATCTGTGTTTAAATAACACCATATCTAATTCTATAAACATATGTAATTCAGTTAAATTGCTGTTCCCAAAACAAAATCCTCACATTATTTTTCAGTTAAAGAAATTAAGAAATAGCATGGTGGTGCTCTGATCTTCATCACACAGTGCTGTGGGGTGTGGGGTATAGTTAGAGATCTGCACAGTGTAACTGCTTGAGGTCACATAATATCTGTAGAATTCAAGGATAAATTCCCTCACCTTCCCTTGTTGGTGTGCTGTTTGCCCCATAGTGGACTGTGTATTGCAGTATATGACACAGGACTTTCACTGAAGTTTATGAGTCCTGTGACATTTATGAAAAAATATTTTCTGTTTATATCCTGCAGGCTTCTAGCCATGCCACTTCCAAAGGAAGTAGTAATATTTCCATGTCCTTTATCCCATAATACCCAAGTTAAAATACCAAAGGATGGGAGGAATCCAGGTCTTGGTTTCTCTTGGCCATCCAAGAGGAGTTAAAACAATGTCCTGTACCATCTATGATAAACTCACAAGCTGGATTCTGCCCTGACCCATGGAGCCCTCCCATATGTCCTGTTGGTACCTTTAAAGCATTGTGTGGACTCATGTTCTGATCAGAGGGTGCTGGATCAGTTCTGCGGTTTCCTTCCCCAGTCCTTGTTCAGGAAGGCCCTACATCCCTGTTGCTCCTTGTGTGGGACCATATTTCTGCCATGGGATTATACTTGGATCCTTCCTTGCCTGTGGCCAGCACGCTTGTTTGTGTTGGGTCTGTTTGGAAGTGTAATGGTACCTTCCAGATAAGCTGATACGCATTATCCCTGAGCAGAGGTTGCTCACAGTCTGGTTAAAGCACAGAGTGCACATGAGATGATGTGGACTGATTTCCTCTGTATCACAGGCTATTACAGTTCATCCACTTTCTTCTCCATTAAACCTAATTACTTCTGTTTGATAAAGCACTTCTTAAAAAAAAAAAAAAAAAAGGTATTATATATTAATCTGAACACATCAAGAGACCTAGAATTACTCTTTTAAGTAAACCTTCACAAGCCTCTAGAAAGATAATGCTGGCTGATGGTCTCAAAGATAACCCAGACAGAATCAAGCAAATGTTATTTTAGCTCTTTAGTTAGCTAATGTGTCCTCCATACCTTTGACAAGTTGCTTGTTCTGTCTGGAATAATATTTAATAACCTGAGAATGAAAATCAGGGATCCAGCTTCTGGGGAACTGTGGATCTCAATTTAATGCTTATAAATGGAATATCATACATGTTTGGACCTACAACACAGGGCTCCATATCCCAGTGTAAAGCAGCAAACCTAGGAAAGCTCTTCCACAGCCAGGAGCAGATGCCGAAGAAGGAAGGAAACTCCTTGGAAAAAACAACAGCATCTTGAGAGAAAAGATGAGCTTCTCGCTTCCTTGGGGGGAGGATGAAATTGTTTTCTCAATTTATAAGCCTCAATTTTTAACTGATTCTCCAAAGCAGATGCCTGTCTCGGAAGAAACTGGGACACAGCACTAATGTTTTTCTTTTCTCCAGCTTCTGCAGTCACATGCAGTTTGGTGCTCTCAGCTTGAAGTAGAGATGCAGCAACTTGAAGGTTATCCCAAAGCAGTACACTCAGTATTGCAGCTCTCTATATGAGGGAAAGTGCCTTCAGGTTCTTCTTTTTCTACAAAATACAGAAACCCTTTTCTTGATATGATAACAGAAATCTGCAATACCCAAAACCTGAAAACGCAGCGAGCTGCACTTTCTGTGTTTAAGATGATAATAGCCTGGACATGAGTTAGGAATGCGTACGTATGTGAATAAAACATCAACAGCAAACTTTTGTTGAATGGTGTGACTCCTTTTTAATTGTTATTGCTGATTTCACCTTTAGAAATTCGTGTCTACTTGTGCAAGTCAATGTGCAGGACCAGACTCTGCACCCTCTGACAAAACAGTGCCAGTAACTGCCAGCTGCATTCCATGCCCAGGAAAGGGGAGGGTTTATGTGTGTTCAGCTGATGCACAACAGCAGAGTGGGGCTTGTTTGCCTGCATGTCTGGGATGTTTTCTTTATATCTTTGAAATGTAACTGATACTGCTAAACACACCCTGTGCTTGGCTGATTCAGTGCTGTAGCAGTGGCAGGCGTGCAGCACATGCAGCTCGCTGGCCAGGGAGATGCCATATGGAGACGGCACGCACTCAGCGTGTTAGGGGTGCAGCTGAAGTCAGATGCCATGCGTGTGTCTGATGTCAGATGGCAGCTCTCTACTGGCCCAATCTTTTGTAATAAAAGATGCACCAATGGTTTTTGCAAGCTTTATGCATGCAGCACCTGACCAGTGACTGGATCACACCAGTAACGATCCTGCTAGTCTTTAGGAGGTTAAATAAGAAATATGACAGCCAGCTGAAACAGCAAAAGGTCAAAACTGAGCTAACGATAATCATCTAAATGGGAATTCGAATGGAGCTCTGATGTTAATGCTCCTACACTTTTAATAAGTGTCATAGGATTTCTAATTACCACAGTAACTAGGAGCTCCACTTGTTCTTTTACAATGGTAATGGCTACAGTGGAACAGTTCATATTAGCACTATGCCAAGGCAGATGCTCAAAAGTTAATCACAAGGGTAAAGGGCCCCAACACCTAAGTCCTCTGTTGTGGTCTGCTCTTCAAATATGTCAAAGTTCAATTTTGTCAGTTTTTTTAATCACAGCTTAAAGGCAAAACTCATCTAGTGTGTACCAATTTTGTATTAAAAAAAATACCCAACTTGTACTGATTTCAACTTGTGTTCAATGACATCACATTAAGAAACTTCATTATTTCCTTTGTTTTGATGTGCTCTTGTACTATACAGCCTATCTGAAACATATAAGGGTTTAGGTCATTTTGACCTAAACAAAAAATTTAAAAGAGGGTACTTTTGCTTAAGGTTTTGTTGTTGTCTCTGTTGCTGCTTGGGTTCTTTTAAGTCTGCCATCGCTGAGGTCTGACTTAGCAAAGAATTATACTGCTCTGGGTTTCCATGGCAGATGGGAAGCTCCACAGAGCAACATTTTGGTACAATAAGAATGAGCAGCACTAGTACAATGCAAGTAACAATAATCCATGGTTTTAAAGAAGATGGCTTGTTCAAAAAAGGTTTGATTTTGGGACAACATTACCATTATGAGAGAGATTGTTTCTGTTGTTAATTACAGAATTGTCTGCAGTCTAACATTTTGCCTCTATGTAAAGTTGTCTAAATGCAATTTTTGTTTACCTTTACTGAATCTTTGCCATGCTAGCTGTTTCCAATATTCTGTAATTTCATGCTGTTAATGTTTTTATGTAAGCTTTGCTATTTTGGGAGTATGAAAGTGGTGCAGTTCCGGCTCTGTAATTAAGGGGCTTCAGTGACCTCTTTTCTCTCAGCTGCTGCTCATGAGTCTGAGAAAGGAAGGACACAAGCCACAGACAATACAGAACAAAGCTTCTATTTATCAAAAACACCAGTCCTCGGGGTTACTTGAATGATAAAGCTGCAGTGTATCTACAAAGCGTGGTGCATCTGAAGGAGAACTTGTGGAGCTCTCCACGGTCCCAGAGTCTCCCTCTTGATAAATTGTGGCAAGAGTTGCGAACATAATTTGGCAGCTCATCTTCCTTGCCCTTCCAAGTAAATAAGGTGCCCATTAAACAAGACTGTGGGAAACAAAGAAAAATGTGGTGCTGACATAATATGGTGTGTTATGTGAGCCAGCACTTCTGCTGAAATGGATTTATTTACATACATTTGCCAACACTGAGCTGGTTTGCCATGTAGCCCAGGTAAATCTGAATTCCGCTGCAACAAATGTCCATGAGTGGGTGCTAACTCCTCATTGATCTGCTTCACATGATTAATCAATATCTCTCTGTTACTGCAGGTGCACTTCTCTGCACCTCATGGGTCTGCCATTTTATTTTCCAGAATATCTAAAGTAGTCTGAAAGATGAAAGTGACTATGATTGTGGATATTTTCAATTAAGAAAGGGGAACCATGAAGGTAGTTTTTGCCTAAAATTCAAAATGTCATCTCCTAAACTGTGTATTTTATGTTATATATTACAAGTAAAACTATGCTGTATTTTATATATGCAGCAAGCTCTGTTTGGTTTGCAGCAAATCTACATTTGGCCTGCATTAATTTCTCAGTATTCTAAAGACATCTAAGATTATTAAGAAAGCTCTGAGGAACAAAAAAAAAAATCATTAAGCTGCTGCAAAAATCTGTGATGTGCCTGCATCTGGTATACAAGAAAATAGAGACAATAGAGTCAGAAAATACATAGTGAAGGGCTGAAGAGATGGAGCAAGGGGCAACTTACTAGTTAAGATCTCTACAATCTGGAGAAATTATGTCTGTGGCAGATACGAGCGAGTGTCATAATAATGTGGCCGACTAGGAGAAAGCAGCTATGCAGTTGTTGAGTATTTAATACAAACTGGTTTTATAATACGGAAACTGGAGAAGCAAACTGAATTATATTGGAGATCCACTAAAGACCAAATAAATTTTTCACACGGTGCATAAGTAAACTGTGGAACACCTTGCCCCTGATGTCTTGAATGTCAGGAAGACTTGCATACCAAAAGCCTTTGAAAAAATTCTCAGGAGAGGTGCTCATCAACACAAAGAACCACATCTGGCCCAGCTGCAAGCTGGGAGAGTATGCTACAGAAGTGTGACCGTATGTTTGCCCTGTTCTGTACTTCTCCTAGACCAGCTGCTCTTACTACCTACTGTTGGGGTCATGGTACTGGACTAGATGGACCATCCACCCTTGTGTTTAGAGATTGTCTTACAGATAAGTATTATTATACAAATACTGGAGAAAGAATGGAATCGGTAAACTGATTCTAATACAAAACAAGTTGTGCACCACTGGGTCTACAGCCGGTTAGAATGTGCCCAGGACTGGGTTTCTGTGTGTTCACAGTATGGTAAAGTATACATTCAAGGAAAGTAGATGGTATGACTGATAGCAAGGATTAAATGAGAAATCAGGCCTTATTACCTGTGTCTTTTGAACTTTTCTTGTTTTGATTAGAAAACCTCTACAAAGTCTTTATAAATTGTAAAAGACTGCAAAAATTAGATAGCAGATATGTAAATTGGACAATGTATGATAAGAACACATAAGAAGAGAAGAGTAGGCAAGATCTGATGAAAAAAACAACAATCACCTTATTCAGTTTAAAGGGGAAAAGCAATGAATATTCTGAAGGGGCACATAAAAGTTCAAATGGTGTCAAAGTATTTGTCAGTATTTAGTGTAGAAATGGAAAGACTATAAATGAGTTAAAACCTAAGTTAATGCTTTCCAATTAATAACTTATCAGTTTGCAGGAGGTGAAACTGAGGAACAGGTAGAAGAAGAAAGCTGATTAGATACACACATGCACACAGACACATACGCAAACCAGGGAGAGAATGAGGCAGTAAGTTCAGCAGAATGTAGCATGGGTTAAAAACTTGCCTGCTACCTGGCAAAATATAGACTTACAGAAACATTATTATTATAAGAATTTCAAATACACGTGCCTTTAATTAATGCCAGCTTATATTTAAATACAAATAGTGCTTTCTGTTGGTACTAAGCACTTAAGAAAATCTGTCCATGGTATGCTAAGTGCAAGCTGAACAGCCTAGTTTCAGGATCTTTGGTCATTGTTATTATGGGATGTTATTTTACTTTATCTCCAGCTGGTCTTCAAGTTTCATAAAATCCTAGAACCAAACAATGGTTTAGTTTCGAAGCGACCTTAAAGAACACCTAGTTCCAACCCCCCTGCCATGGACAGGGACAGCTCCCACTAGGGAGGTTGGTCAAAGCCCCATCCAGCCTGGCCTTAAACACCTCCAGGGATGGGGCATCCACAACTTCCCTGGGCAATTTGTTCCAGTGCCTCACCACCCACAGAGTGAAAACTTTTTTGCTATATCTGTTCTAGATCCCCCCTCTTCCAGTTTGAAACCATTACCCCTCATCCTATTGCTACACTCCCTGATAAAGAGTCCCTCTCCAGCTTTCTTGTAGGCCCCTTTCAGATACTGGAAGGCTGCTGTAAGGTCTCTCCTGAGCCTTCTCTTTTCCCAGCTGAACAACCCAACTATCTCAGCCTGTCTTCATAGGAGAGGTGCTCCAGCCCTCTGATCATCTTCGTGGCCCTCCTCTGGACTCGCTCCAACTGGTCCATGTCATTCTTATGTTGAGGGCTCCAGAGCTAGAGCAATATTCCAGGTGAGGTCTCACGAGAGCAGAGAGGCAGAATCACCTCCCTTGACCTGCTGGCCACGCTTCTTTTGATGCACCCCAGGATGCCGTTGGCTTTCTGGGCTGTGAGTGCACATTGCCAGCTCGTGTCGAGCTTCCCATCCATCAGGACCCCCAAGTCCTTCTCCTCCAGGCTGCTCATTCTCCGCCCAGCCTGTATTTGTGCCTGGGATTGCTGCGGCCCACATGCAGGACCTTGCACTTGGCCTTGTTACACTTCATGAGGTTTGCACAGGCCCATCTCCCAAGCCTGTCCAGGTCCCTCTGGATGGCATCCTTCTCCTCCAGTGTGTCGGCCGCTCCCAGACAGCTTAGTGTCATCAGCAAATGTGCTGAGGGTGCACTCAATCCCAACATCCATGTCACCAACAAAGATGTTAAACAGCACTGGTCCCAGTACCAAACCCCTGAGGAACATCACTTGTCACTGGTTTCCACTTGGACATCGAGCCATTGACCACAACTCTTTGAGTGCCATCATCCAGCCAGTTGCTTACAAGTGGTCCATCCATCAAATACATTTCTTTCCAATTTAGAGACCAGGATGTCATGCGGAACAGTGTCAAATGCTTTGCACAGGTCCAGGTAGATGATGTCAGTTGCTCTCCCCTTATCCACCAACACTGTAACGCTGTCATAGAAGGCCACCAAATTTGTCAGGCATGACTTGCCCTTAGTGAAGCCATTTTGGCTGCCACGAACCACCTCCTTATCTTCCATGTCCCTTAGCATAGTTTCCAGGAGGATCTGCTCCATGATCTTGCCAGGCACAGAGGTGAAACTGACTGGCCTGTAGTTCCCCGAGGCTTGTTTTTTACCCTTTTTAAAAATTGGGGTTTTTCCCCTTTTCCAGTCAGTGAAAACTTCACCAGACTGCTGTGATTTCTCAAATATGAAGGATAGTGGCTTGGCAACTTCACCTACCAGTTCCCTTAGGACTCGCGGATGAATCTCATCAGTTTCTTTTACAAAAGTAAAATATAGTTATATTTTATTACTTCAGGTTATCTTTTTAGGTCTATCATTTAGTATAATCTGCCATATTTATTAATCTAGCACTTATCTACCTCCTAAATGATTAACAAAAAGATATTGTACTCCTGTTGTTAACTTGGACCACAAGTCTCTTTTGTAGTTATTAGCATCTGTGAAATCAGTGAGTCACCAAACGTTTTCAGGGAAGGAACCTCGCAACAGCAAACTTAACTTGTCAGTGAAGAGCAATTTGAGATGATCAAGGAAAGATCACATCTAATAACCCTATAATAAGATACTTACACAATGGCTGTAATGACTCTAGAGAGGACATTTAGAATAATTGAGGAAATTACATGTGTTTTTAAAGTTTGTAATTTTAATTACCTTGTTCTGTAATAGACTGCAATGTCTGCAAACGAGACATCATGTACTTTCCATTATTAGAAAGTATATCGAACACTTTGGTAACTGCAAATCCATTTTTATTTATTTTAGTATTGAAAAATGAAAAAAAAAATATGAAAAGGAGAATAAATGGAGGTATAATGTTTAGACTAACACTATTTTCTTAGTTAACACCCTTGTGAATGAACACAGTAAATTTGAACAGTACGTGTTTTCACCATCTGTGCTCCAATAATGATAGAAGGCATCAAGGGAGAATAGGGTACTTAAGTATAGCAGGAAACATCAGTTTGTTGCTTTTAGCATGAGCTGAATTTTCAGCTTTTAGGTGCCTTGGTCTTAATTTATGCTCCATTCTTAATTAAATTGTCTTGCTGACATGACTCTGAAATCTAGTTTTCTGTGCCTCAGCATTAATTTCTTCACACTTGATTGATAATGAATGTGCTTTACCATCATATATCGTTTGGGTCTTGTGAAAGACAAACCGCATTACTATGGACTGCAACAGTCTGCTTGGACAGATGAGCTACATTGACTATAAAGAAATTTGCAGTTAGCACTACCAACTGTTATGTCATACCAGACATTTATTCCTTTCTAAAGATTTTCACTAACTCTCCTTTTAACCAACCAACATCTATCTAAAATTAAAGGTAGTTAACTGAGTAGTGAAAAAATAATCTATAATTATTCAACAGTGGAGAAAAATGGCAGCAAACACCATGAAACTATACTTCTAAAATGAGAAATAAAATTAAATTTATTTTTGTCTGCAAGTAATTACTTTTCAGTTCTTGTCACTCAGGAGGTAAGTTTCATTTTTATTGCTGTTGATATTAAAGAACAGGAAACGAGCAGTCTTATCCAGATGCCATTCTGTCATTTTGGAAAAGGGAAGAATGGAGCAACAGAGGTACAGGAAGAAGTAAATACTACCCTTTTGCCAGTGGAGGGAGAAGTGATGGATGAGGAAAAACTATGAGAAGGGAGACTTAAATTCAAGTGCAGCGTGTATCCTGCAAGACAGAAAGGTTTGTTAGTTTATTTAAAAAATATTTATTCAGCACATGGCAGGTCAGGAATTACAGATTTCAGACATGTTGTAGAGCTTCTAATGAGTGGATACAAGGGTCCAGTCAATGGATATGCCTGAACAGCAATATTTACCATTTAACATCTCAGCGCAATCATGCAGACTTCCTTCACCTCACTCACTTAAGGCAATCTACCTTACAACCCCATGATCTTGGGGTATTTGGGTCTTTGGGTCAGCTCCTATATCCTTCGCTGGAAATGCAGGTCCTGCTGCCAATAGCATTCAGCCACACAGTTTTATTTCACACGAGTATAAGAAGCAGGTATTGCTGAAGGACAGTAACTCCAAACATGGAGTTACTCCATGCAACACATATAAAGGGCAGCACATAGAAGAACCAAGACTTGGGTGATATTGCTACCACTGCTACCAGGCCTCCCTTTGTCCTACCTTCAAGGGCACTATGAATGTTCAAAACACCGTGGCTGGGAAACCTCTGGCTTAGATTAACCCTATTGGCTGAAGGTGGATCTGCTTATGTCTGCTGGAGATGTGCTAGAATAGAAGCTGTGTTCTTCTTAACAGAGAACTGCCTAGAACATTTTATGATGTTGTCCTAGATTGAAACATGGCCTCTGATGTTTTTTCATCTCATCCATTTTATAGCAAGGAAGAATAGAGTCAGTGCAGTTGAGACTGCTTCTCACAGGTCAGCTTGTGCTGACTCACCAGATTAGGAAATGACAATGTTCCTTCCAACAAAAATGTTGGTGATGGCATAGGTGTTTACGTAAGTAAGAAAGAAAAAAAAAAACAACAAAACCCTGTGCTTAAACAAAATGTTGATACATTATGCCTAGAAAGTGTAGGGCAGCTGTAAAGCAGTTGGAGAGCCTCTGCCCAGTGCCTTCGCCTGCTCTGTGAACTTGGCAAAATTATTATCTTTGTTGCTTTTGTTATCTATTTAAATGAGAAAGCATTTAAGCTGTTCTGTGCACCTTGCTATTTGCACAAAGCCTCTCACAATTAAAGAATGAACTTAGAAGGGGCTGTCTAGAAATAATGAGGTAGAATAAACGTCATCAGAGTCTAGTAAATTCTGCTTTATAGCAGCAAGTTTCTTCACTCCTTTCAGACGTTGCTTCCTTTGCCTCCCACAGTCATAACTAGTTTACTTCTTTTGCAGCCTCCTAGCTGCTCAGGCAATTCTTAGTGTCATAGACCACCCCCTAAATGCCAGTGATAAACATGAATCACAGCTTTCTTGATAATTCTCACATTTCTTTTCTAAAGAAGTTACTGGAATTGCTCGGGCATGCTCCAGTACTGTATTCAGTTTGAAGTGACTAGTGTTTCATGAAACACACTTAAAACTTATCCTATGTTTTAGTATAATTAAGGTTTGCAGTCATGCAAGCTTTGAGAGTTGTCCTTTTTTAAAAAAATAAGAGAATTTGGCTACTGATCATCCCTTTTTTTTAAAGAGCATTAAATGCTTCTTTCAGTTCAGACTGCACTATAACTTAAGACTGTAGACTATAAGCTTCTAGACTGCTTTCTCTTTTGTTTTTGTTGTAAGTTTTGGAAAAAACAGGCAAGAGCAGATTTATTTTTTTTTTTTGCATAGTGGGATGCTGAGCAAGCCAAGATTAAACTGTTTAAGAGGAGTGTTTCAAACTCTCGTCAGAATAATGAAAGAGGATTGAGAAAAAAATTGTTCCTGTTACCAAGTTAAGAAAAAAAATGGCCTCCACATAGTTTCTAAATGATCTTGTAGCTGCTGCTAATTTCCCTCTTAGCTGTGAAGTCCATCATTGCTGAAGAGGGGAAGAAAACTGTAACATACAGTGTTTAGCCAGAGCAAACGAAAACACAAATTGGATAGTAGTTATGCACATATAACAAGTAGACAGGAAATTGTCAGAGAATGATGATAGAAAAATATATTTCTGACTCTTCTGAAAGTGAGTCATATGGACACATACATATTCTATATGTGGAGCAAATTTTGAAATAACTCCGTCTTGCCTATCAAATTTTAGATGTTGCCTCTAATTGAAAATGTTCTCTTTGGCTACAGATTATGCCCCCGGTATGAACACAGGATGAGCTTTTCTATGTGCCTTAGGAATTCAGAGAATACGCAGTACTAACAAGTGACCAATCTGCTGACATCACAGCTCAAGAGACACTAGCAGCCCAGTCAGCACCTTAACTATGGCTACTGCCCTTCTGTCAGCAAGGTTTCAGCATGATACCCCTGCCTTATTTTCTGTGACTGGCCTTTTCCAAGGTGAAATTGCTCTTCACAGCACTCCCAAAGAGAGATGAGTGATTCTGAATGGAGGTTGCCAGCTTGTGAGAATGGGAACAATCCTCTTCAAAACACAAAGTTTCTCCAAAAGTAAGCTTGGAAGCAACCATGGACCTTTTGGACATGGCTATGACACTGTTTATAAAATGAGGAAAGCAGAGCTACCTTTCTTCACAAGGTGGGGTAAGAAATCTTGTATAAAATCCTACCAGTGAATATTAGGGATGAAGCCATGAGCAATTTTTGCTATCATTATTCAAGGATAACTTTTGTTTTAAAGGTTGTAAGGTCTGCTTCTGTTTTTTTAATTATTGCTTTAAAGAGTACTATAAAGAATTAAAACAATTTGGCAAGATCAAAGAATCCCAGATGCTACTATTATAAAAAGCACAGACAACTGATCAAAGAGTACCCCAATAAATTCAAATACAGATTAGAGGCAAAATGGGAACAAGAAAGAAATACTCTCCTATTTTATTGTTAGCTTTTAGCGTAGTTTAGGTAGAGAAATTACAGAAACTGATACAAGAACAAGACAAAAGCTGCTACATTCTGTCCATAAAAACTAACTGAACTCAGTAAAATTTTGTTGTGTTTAACCCCAGCAGCAGAGGTGTGAATTCTGCAATGAAGCATTTGCTAACATTTTCCATTTGACATAAAATTCTGTAATATAAGCAATAATGTCACCTAACATTAAGTGGTTTTAATTACTGAATGTGACTATCCTGAATTTAATTCTAATCTAAAAAAAATTATATACACAGGAAAATTTGTAAAGGAGTGTAAAATTTAATTGAAAATCATAAAAATATAACTTAATTTAAAATGTAATGTACGGTTGCTATTTTCTTATGTAAAAAATGAACAGTTCTGTTCTTTAAACAATTGTACTTTGCCATGTCATGATAGTCAGAGATCTGAATAAAGGTTTGCTTAGAGTTTTCCATTAATAATATCTTGTCACAGAAAAATCCCATTTATGACAATTAAAAAATATGTTGAAAAATTCAGTTTTATTCATCAAAAGAGACTGTATCAGGAAAATAAGAACAAGTTTATACCTCATTAATTGAATTTCAGTTGAAATATTTTGCTTTATTCCGTGAGGAGAAAACAAATACATATTTTGCATTGCTTTAAAAAATGCATTAATCATCTTTCTTAAGACTTTGCCTTTGATGAGTTTCAATATGGGTCTTTCAGACTCGTATCCCTGTGAAAATATGTACCTCATAATATGCTGAATATTGTAACACCCCACCAACAGTACCACCACCCCCCCAGATAAAAGACCAAGTCTGCTTACTTGGAAATAAATTCTTTTAGGGAACCAACCCACAGGAGAACAGAAAATCCATAATTACAAGATCTGTTAAGCAAGATGAAGGCTGATTTGCCCTGAAGTAGAGCATTTATTTGAAATGTCTTTCAGTGCTTATTCATAATCTAAATTTTTTAATTCCTTAAATTCTTTTTACAATGCCATTCTCTTTAGCAGCATGAAATTTGTCTGGAATTATTTTTGTTAGTTTATGCATGACAAAATTTATCTAGATAGTAATCCACAGTACAAAAATTTCGTTTTGGTCCTGTTTTTACAGTCTAGGTGGGATGGGCTACATGGAAATGAAGAACCGACACAGCTAATCACAACGTATAATGTCACATCTCTTATTATAGAAGGTACTAGACAACAGCTTCCTTTCTGAGATTTGGGGTGTAGCTGTTTTTAATTGTGGTGGGTTGACCCCAGATGGCAGCTAAGCCCTCCACTCAGTCATTTGTTTACTCCATCACAGTAAGATGGAAGAGAGAATCAGAAGCGCAAAAAGAAGAAAAACTCATGGATCAATATAAAGGCAGTTTAATAAGTCAAGGGAAGGAGAAAAAAAACAAAAACAAAACAACCCCCCCCACCCAAGTGATGCAAAGGCAATCGCTCGCCACCTCCCACCCACAGACCAATGCCAGTCTCCAAGCAACAGCTACATTGGAAGAACAACACTTCCCTCTGCCCAGTTTTATTGCTGAGCATGATGTCCTATGGTGTGGGTTATCCCTCTGGTCAGTTGGGGTCAGCTGTACCATCTGTGTCCCCTCCAAACTTCTTGTGCACCCCAGCCTACTTCCTCATGGGACAGCATAAGAAATAGAAAAAGCCTTGATGCTGGGCAAGCATTGTTCAGCAACAGCTAAAACATCCCTGTGTTATCAACACTGTTTTGGTCACAAATCTAAAACA
The DNA here is from genome assembly GCA_013398815.1 of Ibidorhyncha struthersii. NCBI lineage: Eukaryota > Metazoa > Chordata > Aves > Charadriiformes > Charadriidae > Ibidorhyncha > Ibidorhyncha struthersii. The sequence goes on along the minus strand of VZSZ01002948.1, from coordinate 782,493 downwards.
CAGCAACATACAGGCTACTATGAAGAAAATTAACTCCGTGCCGACAGGACCCAGTACAGTAACATTACCTGAAATGCTCTGTTAATCAGCCTTTGCCTGAAGGTTGGGTTGCTCTTTTCTTCTTCAGAATTCAGGAAAATCTTTATAAATCTGTGTCTTTGATGAAGGTAAGTACTTCAGTGAAAACAAAACAAAGTAGATGCTGTTTTTCTGAAAAATAACCAGTGTCTTGTAAAACATTTCTTTGCATTGAAGACAAGAGATCAAATTTGGGGTTACCAGAGATAGGATTGTGACATACCAGAGAGAAGAGAAACTCTGAAGAACCGCTAACAAATGATACAATTAAATTACAATTGCAGCTACCAAAGGACAGCAAATGAGTGCAGGATCATATATTCCACGTCGACAAAACAGTTAAAGAGATGACTTGGACAAGGTACAGGAATAATCAAGGACAGCAAACACAGAAGAGAGAATTAATGGCCATTATGAGAATAATGTTACTGGAGGCAGGGAGGCAAAGTCTGTGAAAAGCAGACTTGCAAAGCATCCAGAACAGCAAGTTCAGGAAAGCAAACTGGCAATGTGTTCAATATATTCTTGATGGAAAAGGGGATGAAGAGCAAGGAGAAGCAGGGTAATTGTATAATTTTTTTTTTTTTTTGAACAAGAAAACAGTGGTATAGTAAAAGGCAGAAGAAAAAAAGTCCAATTATAATGGAAAATTTTAAAGCAGAATAAAACAGGGTAACAGTTTAAACCAGAGAAGGGAATAGGTAGGATCACAGGGTCCATCATGACATGAGGAGTAAAAGGACTATTTGATTTAGAATGTCTCAAAATAAATGTACATCTGAAATTAAAAAGGTGATAGCAAAACTGAGGAAGGATGTTCCAGCTGTTAAACTGCATTTTCTTTTTTAAGTCTTGCTGTCCAGCTTTTGTCAGTGCTAGATGTAGGGAAGCTCAATGATGGATGAATAGTTGGTGTTGCTCAACGTGGTTTTCACAGTATTTTTGATTGTACCAGCAACTGTAATACACATTTTTATTTATTTTTAAGCACACAGATAGGCACTGTATAGTTTCAAGAGTAATGAACTGCCTCATTATGAGTATGTATTTCAGTACCCTTTAAGGAATGATCTAAAGCAACTGAGATTATACCCTTCCACTTTTTTATGAAAGATGTCTCATACACATCAGTCCATGCAGGAAAATATATGAAAGTCTGTTGAGAAAGAATAAATAATTTCTGAAAACTTACTATCCAGTCAGAAGTTTATTCTGATACTCTTCATTATGGCCCAGCGCTTGATCCCTATTCCTCTATCTGAGTAGGTACTTCAATAAGTAATTCTGTTTTGCTGGCTGGAATCCCATTTAAGTATGCTCCTGACTCACTTGTGAGCCGAACTTCTTACCACTGATAGCAGAGGATTTAGCATTTGAGCTTACATGTCAAATAGACATTTGACTGCTTAACTTTTGTCTTCTTACACATTGTGAAATAACTCCCAGAAGGAAAAAATTCACATGGTAAAGACATCGGGCAAGAAAGGAACTCAAGAAGAACATGAGATCAATTAAAGAATTCAAGTAGTCTAAAAAATAGTATTTGTTTTAAAGATAAATTGAGCAATAATGAAATTGACCTTCAACAAATCAATAAAATTTCAAGCAGCTTAGCTAGAAAGATATCAGCAGACTAGTAAGCTAATTCTAACATGTAAGAAAAAATCATAACACATATCCTCCAGGGACTCCTGTTGGGAAGATGTTACCTTTCCCAGCTCTTTGTCCTCTTTTCCATGCATGGAATCTTCCCACGTCCAGAGCAGCCTAGTAAGGTATGTATATCATCTCACTTGCCCTGGTTCCCAGGAAAAGCCCTAGTGCATAAGGGTAGCTGGGCACCAAGCTGGCTTGTGAAACTGCTACCAGGGAGGTGAGGTGAGAAAACAGATTTGGTTAAAAACACAAATCATCTGAGTTATTGAATAAGTTACATCTGCTTCATGTTTTAGCAACTGACACGGAGATTGCTCACAAGGAACTGGTGAGGTAATTCTAACAGATGAGCAGGGTAGAAAAGTTGAGTGAAGACTATACATATGACTATCCTTCAGAAATTTTCCTTTCTTATTTTGCAGGTACATCGTTTAGCTTTCAGTTAGGCGTACACTTCGTAACAGTTACCAAGCTAGTAATCCTTATGACAGATTTCTCAAATTCCATTACTTTTTCCCTTTCAACTTAGAGAGTCTCCAGGAGAACTGACTCTCTTCAGCATCTCAGAGTTGTCCAAATGTGTTCCTGGAGATGCTGATTAGAGTATATTATGGCCATTACCATTATATTATGGCCATTCTCTCTAGTGACAAGTGATAGGATGCTTCTCCCTAGTGACAAGTGATAGGACAAGAGGAAATGGGTTCAAGTTAAGCCAGGGGAGGATTAGGTTGGATATCAGGAAAAATTTTTTCACTGAAAGGGTTATCCAGCAGTGGAATAGGCTGCCCAGGGAGGTGGTGGATTCACCATCCCTGGAGGTGTTTAAAAAAAGGGTAGACGTGGTACTTGGGGGTACGGCTTAGAAGTGGTTTTGTCAGGTTAGGTTAATGGTTGGACTTGATGATCTTAAAGGTCCCTTACAACCTTAACGATTCTATGAATCGAAGTTTTTTAATGTTCATTTTATTGTACTTACTTTTTGCTTTATAAGGAAAAAAGGTAAGGAAGATTTAATGAGACTGAAGAAAATATTAATAGAAATAATAAAAAGTAATCCTCTACTATATTATGTCTATTAATTCTCACAAAATTTTATAGATTATATGTTTTTTCCATATGAAGAACATATATTGGACATTTGTTTCACTAGCAAATAATCCCTTTTATTAGTCAACAACCTTAAATTAAAAAAAAAATATGGATCATGCTTATGGGCACAAAGCAGCCTCAGAAAAGGATAAAGAAGAACTATGACTACATTAATAACAGTTCCCTTTACCACTCTTGCCATTTGGCATTCTTCTGAAGTATATATAGTGGCCTTTCTGAGAGTCAAATTTAGACCTGATGAGCCACTGATGAGGTAACTGTTATGTCCCATTTCTGCTTCCCTTTGATGATGCTTCAAATGGGAAACGTAGCATTTTGGGAATTTTTTTGCTCCGAATGAGATGTTGGCTGTCCAGTGGGAAGATGAAGATTCCATTACATATATTTTAAAAGCCATAAAAGATAACCTTCATTTCCTAGCTTACATTTATTTGCTCTCACACAATGTCTCCCCTTTTCAAGGCTGAGCATGAGCAATTGCCAAATACATAATTGAAGAAGAGCAATGCAATGAATAAGTGTCAGGTCTAGAACTAGTGAATTCACAGAGAGTGTGCTGTCTACAGGGAAAAAAAAAAAGTTTGAATCCTGAAGTATGGAGCTGTCAAATGAAGCTGAGGCTTTAAAATTACATAGCAGTAATTTTCTTACTGTCTTCAACAGTTGCTATGAGCTTTCTACAAGGTGGCACGAAAATGCCATATTTCAAGGGTAAGTTTGCAACTGTTAAACCGAACTTTTTAAAGTGTTGTTATTACATCAAACATTGATTGACTGGAAGCTGCAACCTTCTCATTTTATCCATGTGCAAAATACAGCACAGCAGAAGCAACATAACCTTTAGCAAACTACCTTCACCACAGATCTCTGCAGTCCCTTAAGAACCTCCTCTAATAGTGAGGTGAAAGGCAGAAGGCATTTTTCTTTAAGAAAAACTTGGTTAAGCTGAGATCTGCTTTAGATTCAAGTTTTGGGTGCCACAAGCAAATACTTATCCGTAAGGAGTCCCGGTCCTCTCAATTCAGACAACCAACCTTGAGATATGAATAGTTGTACTATATTTGCTCATCAATAAAATGCAAAGAATTGAAAAAAGTTACTTGGCTTCAAAGTATGTTTTCTAGACTCAAATATTGTCTTTGAGTTGTACACAACAGACCTTAATTTCCCTGTTTAATTATGTAATAACAGTAATAATAAGTATCCATTCAGATTTGGCCTTTAGTTACTATTTTGATCATCTCATGAAAAGTCCTCAAATGCTCAGAAATAATGACTAGTAGTCATTATAGTTAGTGGATTTTTCTGACTGTGCGGCTTGAAGCCGGGAGCTTCTATATTCTATTTGATTCCCTGAGCTCTCATCTTCATCCTCTGAAGAGAACTTCTGAAAAGCAGAAGCTATTAAATATTGAATACTACTAAACTATAATAGAGCAGAGTTCCAGTTTGGTGCCTTGCATCCTTCCAAATTATTCTATGCAATTAAATCAAAATGAAGACGAGTTCTGTGAAACATGTATTACAATAAATTTGGGGAAGATCAGAACCATAGCTTAAAAACAAATGGAAGCAAAAGAAACAGAGTACCCATTTCATTAGTTTTTTTAACTGCAGGGCTTTATCTCAGGAATAAGTCCATAGTTGCATCTCAGGCTCTGTTCTATACCTCCCCGAGCAACAGCAAGTTTCACAACACCACAAATAAAAATAGAAGAATTCTTGAATTGTCATAATTTAAACAGTAGGAGACCTTTTACAGTTCCCCTTACACCACTTCCTGTTTCTTTTCACTCTGTCTCCTTTTTCCATGTTCACCAAGGTCATTCTGAGCTTTTTTTCCTTTGATTTTAATTTGATCTCAGTTTATACATTCATTTTTATGTAAATTTCAGGAGAGGTGATTGTATCTTCATTTCTCCAACCATCTGGCACACTGGGAAATACAGCAGCATTCAACCCTTAATGATATAAATAAGAAAAGAGATGCAAGATTTCAGAAGAGACTTTAAAAAAAAAATAAAAAATGTGATTATTAATGATAGAACCTTGCAAATATTTTTATGAGCATTTGGTGTGAGTTTCTGTCATTATTTCTGAAATACTTATTCAGTAAGAGATCCCTTTGATGCCACTAGTATGCTTTTTCTGTTGTAAAATTAACAAGCAGAATTATCTTACTTCCTGTTCCCTTTGATGAAGTTAGGTGCATCATTGTTCATGACTGAAAACAAAAACACAAGAAGAAAAAGGAGTGATAAGCCATAAAATATTACAAGAAAAAAAATCTCAGTTTTTATGGTATTTTACATTCAATGTATTCAATTGAAAGAAATTGTAGTAGCCAAGAATTTACATTAGTTTTCAGCTAATAAAATTAATGAGGCCAAAACCGAAGTCACAGTCAGAAATACGTTACTTTTGCAAGCTGATCTATGAATTTGTTTTGAACAAGTCTTTAATAACTTTTGCATAACTATTTCTGATATTGCACTTCCCAAACTACATCACCTCATGAAGGTACTATTACATTTCTTCCTGTTATTTGAAAATTATAATTCTATAGTAATAACTCTGTATTTATATCAATATACAAAATGCTTTGCTTTTGTAAATGGAGCAAAGTTAAATGATTTAGAACTGGAAGAACTGTGATACCACATATGCACTTGCAAATCGCAACTGGCTTCATTTTGCACTGGAGTAGGGCAGCGTCATATCCAGGCACTGGTACTATTATTTTGAGCTTTTATATTAATGGCATACAATCTAATGCTAATAAATGCAATGCTAATGTAATTCTTTGTGGTCTAGACTCAGTCAAAAGGCTTTGGCAAAAACAGCGCTGTACAAAATACAGAGGCATACACACAAATGAAGCTCGGAAATACCTTTTCTGAAGCCATTAGTGAAGCTATTGTTCTGTAATCAATTAGAGCTTCTCAATCGCTACAGAACTTTGAAGTGCCTAGAGGGAAAATTCATCTTCTTACCAGGATCTGACCCTGCTACATTCAGGTGTTAGTCGATATCTCAAGCTGTTTGACTACAGAATAAGAAGAATCTCTTTTAACTCAAGTTTAAACCTTCTTCAGTAGCAGTAGCATATTGGATTGTTTCACAGACTTATTTTCCACTTCTTGTCTGGGAAAATGCCTTTGTTTCATATTGGCTTTCTTCCTATAAAAATCATTTAAAGTCTTCTATTAAAACAAGGCTTTCAGAAAAAAGTCCTCAAAATAAAATTTAAAATCTACCCAATTTTCTTATTAGAAATATACAAAGTGTCTAACAGGGTAAGTGAAGAATATAGGGCTCAAGAAACAAGATATGGTAATTGAGACCGTCTGTCTCACTAAATATAAAGCACATTTGCCCGTGGTTTACTGTCTCTCTCTCCAATCTCATTGCGGTTCCAAAGTCTGACCATTCAAGTAGAGGAAAAATTCTCTGATGCATGACAAGAAAAATTTAGATGAACTCATTCCAAGACGAGTAGAACATGTTCTTAAATTCTTTCAGAGCATGTGGAGAAGCAGAAGAGCAGAGACAAGTGCAATAGCTGCTCCCTTTTGGCTGCCTCCGACGTTTGACTATCCCGACACCTTACACAGCAGCAGCTGACCTGGCAGTAATCCTGGTGACAACCTAGCCTATAGGCTAGAATTATTTTCTCAAAGCATTCATTACTGTCATTGCTGCTTTCATATCCATTAAGAGAACTGTAGGTCTGACATAGGCAATCACAGCTCACAGTTCTGGTGCCATCAGAGTGCCATTAGATTTGAAACAGCCACATAAGGAGCTAAATTCAAAAGCAGTGTCTCGAATGTTTTAATTCGCTGTTGATTGGTGATATATCAGTAACTATAAATCTCAACGCTCCAATACTGTGTGGACATTATAATCAGTGCATTTCACTAAATACATGACCACCTTCACAATGTCGTCACTTACAGTGCTGTTGCTTTGTAAGTGTAAAGCTGAGCACAAAATTCCAAACTGGAGTTATTCGGTAGCTCTTGACAACAGGTGTGGTTTGCTGCTGGTGTTTTTGCTGTCGGTTTGGTTTGGTTCGGTTTGGTTTGATTCAGTTTGGTTGCTTCTAGCTCTTCCTAGTCTCAGAAAAAGAAGGAAACACAAATGGTTATTCAAGTAGAATGTGTATAAATGCATACAGTATATATATTGTGTATATACTAAATAACGTGTATGTACTAAATAGCACACTAGTGTATATACACTATATATATGTAATATATATACCCTATATACACAGTATGTTCTATATGTATAGATACATACTATATGATGCATATATATAGTATAATATAGATGCATGCTATCTATAGTATAATATATATAGTATGCACCTGTACATATACTATATATACTATATATATACTATACAGCATCCATATAGTACTAACTTTGACTACATGATAGTATAGAGAATTCTTGACTGTTTTTCTGTGAGAAAACATGATTTATAGGTAATATATACATAACAATAACTACTTGAATATATTGTCAAGGATAAGAAAAAAGTAGTAAAAACATTCTGTAACCTTGAGTTGCTAATGGGTACGTAACCATTTCAAAACCTTATTTACTTTAGTGAAAATGAATATGTTGGGTTCTCAGCAGAGCTATGAAAGTCAATTTTAAGACTCCTCTGGTAAAACAGCATTTTTATTCAGAAACATTTTGTGGTATGACAGTTCAGTGAACAGTTCAGTGTTCTGCCAGCCATTTGGGAAGTTTCTTTCACAATGGAACACAGAAGATCTTGAAAAACAAAGCAAAGGAAATATTAACCTGATGGAAACTGGGACTTTCAGAGCTAGCAAATGCATACCTGGAATTCTTGCTTGAACTATTTAGTCATACTGGGTTAATTATGTCAAACTCTGAGTCGTCTTCTTGCATTGCAAAAAATCAAAGAATGCTGATGGAAAAAATAGGAACTAAACTAGTCTTAATACTTAAGGCATATTCAAAATAACATTGGGTGGGAAACTCAGGAAAAATTACTAGAGATATCTGTACTGATCCAAAACCGCTTCTAAGGGATCAGGGCCTACCGGCTTGTATACAAAGAGCAGGAACCAAAAGGGTTGGTTTAGACTAACTCTTTGACTGGACTACAGGGTTTTTTTAGAAACAATTACATCTCTCGTTTCAGTTTTGTACTGAAAATGAAAAGAGAGTGTAATAATAAGGGCTGCTCTAATGAATCTCTATAAGAAACTCAACCTAAAAATGTGCAGTGGTTGCCACACTAAAATTGTGGGTTTTTTTAAATAAAAATAGCTTTATAATGATACTAAGATATTCCTTTGCTCTGGACATATTTAAATATGCATCAGCATAGTGAAGGAGCAGCAGAAACTCAAAAAATGCTGAGATATTACAAAAGCATGTTACTTGATTGACAGAGCACTTTAACATAATTTTCTGTGATATGCTTTCTATGACAAGAACAAGTATTGGCTACAAACCTAATTCCGGCATAGACAATTTTGCAGCTTTTACCAAAAATTATGTCAGAAGTTACATCTATTCAAATCAGGACCTGCAGACTATAACGTGGTTGATGTTTCTATCTTGGCAGGAGAGCCCAAAATTTATGATTTATGCTCTCTGCCACAGGTTGGGCAGACAGGAGGCTGATATACTAGATACAACTGCTATTGTAAATTTACTTGGCATTTCATTTTTCAGTCACATTGATGGTTATTTTCATACATCTTCAATCCATCATTTGCTGCTAAATCCAATTAGTTTGATTGGCAGATTTAGCTTCCCAGTAGGTCTTTGTCAATACTGTGTAGCAGTAAATACCTTGAGAGTCTTTTTTTCAAAACTTGCTTTTTCCTCACCCAGCTAAATATTGATTAGCTGCTTTAGCAGAGCTCTCACCCATCTGTAGAAGCGATCAGGCCAGCTGAAGTACGGGGCGATCAAAATCACTCGTGTGCTAACGAAACCCACACACTGTTTTCAAGAGGTGAGAAACTGTGCCAGGGCCGGCGTGCCCCAGGGCTCAGCAGCCGCTGACCGGGTGTCTCAGAGACAGGGGTGCCATGGGCCAGGGCCTGGCGCTGAGGAAAGCTGCGGGATGGAGAGGAAGAGCATCGGGAAGCCTGTGCCCAAGGGAAGGGAAGGGAAGGGAAGGGAAGAAAAAAGAAAAACTTGCTCAAAAAAAATTCCTGTATGATTTTGGTGGGACATAATAAGAAGTGCTGAAGAATCTGTCCTGTGATGCTGATATAAGAAGAAAAGTACACCAGGTGTTACATTTCTTAAAGGCAGTATTTTTAATTATTTTTACTCATAAGCTAATTAATGGATTTACATACAAATTATCAGAAAATTCATTTTGAACTCAGCAACACACATGCTGTCTTTTTCATACATAACGATGAGGCTAAATCTTTGATTTGATCGTATTTAGAAAGCTACAGATAGGTCTTCTGTAGTATTTTGTTTTCTGGACATCGTGGGCAGAAAGAGGTACAATAACTAATGCTGCAGTATTGTGAAAGATGATCAATTTACCAGAAAGGTCAATGAAGTGAGTCAAAGAAAAGATTAAGTAGTAAGAGCTTACTTTTATGAAAACACAGGAAAACTAAGGCCTGGCATAAGATAAAGGATTCCACCAGGGCAAAATATTTACATTTACATGCTACATAGATCAATGTCTGGTGGGGGTCAGGTAGCACGTTTTTCTCCCAAACTGGTAAAATATTATGTTTGTAGATCAGCTATGTGGACTTTGAGTAACATACTCAACAGTAACACAAGTTTAGGTTTGCAGTAAGGTTTGCTGGTAAAACAGATTAGTATATTACTTTTCTTTAAAGACTGAACTCCAGATTTTCATTAAAGCACAAGAGAAATCTGTTAAGAGGGCCTCAAACATGGGTGTGTGGTGATTTGTCTCCCTGAACTTGTGAGAAGCCAGGAAGAGGAATAATATGAGACAAGAGTAAAGGTAAAGTACAATAACAGATCTATGAGGGGAAACTTTATTAGCCCTTGTTCCTGCTATAACTAATCCATTCATTTTTTCAGTGCCACTTTCTTGGGATTGATTACTGTAAGAGCAATAATAATGATTTGTGAATTTTTGCAAGGAGTCAGGCTACAATATATCATATTTGATAAAGAATATAGGAAAACACTGATTTTAATTTTTTTTTCCAAAAAGCCTTTTTTTATCTTGTCTCATTTGTGACTGTGTAGGCAACAAATTGACCTTCATGATTCAAATTTATGAAGTACTGTAAAAATAAAACTGGAATAGTGTCATTTTTAGAGTGCCCTTTGGTACAGGCTCTAGTTCTCATAGTCTTAGATGGAGTGGAAGATTTTGTTTTATTGTTTACAGGTGCTGTTTATGAATAATCATTAATAACATTAATAAACTAACAGCACCACCACCCAGCCCTCCCTGCCCTGCCCCAAACTGGACATGTAAACATACTTATTAAACTTGGGATAGTGTTATACAGATACAGCAGTGTTTACAAGGATTTCCAAGTGATGGAGAAAATGCTTCTCTTTATTTTCAAGAAAAAGTTATGAATATTATTTGGGGGAAAACGCTTTTGATACAGTGTCAATGACACACAGAGTAGAAAATGGAAGGTTGTGCTAAAAAGAACTATTAGTCTGTAAGATGGTCACTGACGAAATTCTTTAAGCAGCAATTATTGGTCTGATCATACTTTATCTTTTGATTGATAAAGGCAAAAACTTATTGTTTGCTAAAAAAAACATTCTAGTGATGCAAAACGAGAAAGCAATGTCAATGTAGACGAGGGCTAGAAAATTAAATGAGATAATCTGAAATACCATGCACACTGCAGTAATAGAAAAAGAATTATGTTCTAGTTAAAATCAAGGTCAAACACTGGATTATTAATGACCAGCAATTCTTCTATAAGCTTGCTGGCTGGTTATGACATAACCAGAGGACACATTTGATGAATTAGCCCAGCATGTTTATTGAGAGCTGTCATACTGCCATTAGAAGAATAAACATAATCTTATGTACTTATCAAAGACATATGGCAAATCTGATGCTATTGCTTAATGTACTTTATCTGGCATACTAAACTCAAAAAAGATCTCTTGTGTTAAATCGGATTCAGTCAGTGAGACATCCAAAGAAGAGCTGTTAGCATCATATCTAGACTGGGCAACCTGTCAGCACTTCCTAAGTCTTTTGCAGGAGGACAGGAGGTCAGCTTGCATATCCTTCCAACAAGCCTGGGGTCAAGGTTAAAATTTGTAGCTTGTAAATTTTGAGAAGCAGAACATATTGTTTCAAAATTGGGGCTGCACCAAATGTGCTATCCAGCTTCTGCTTGGCTTGGAGCTCAGGCAGGACAGGCTCATGTCTGATTCTGAGCCGAACTTGCTTATGTATTGCTGGTCCCCAAACTTACAAGATAAGCTTCACTCCTCAAGATAGGAATATACAAGCTTTTCGGATAGACAAATGACAAGCACTCCTGTTAGCAGATGACTGTTCTTTTGTGCATGTAAATATGGATATTACACAGAGAGCAGACATATGTATAATTTATTTCTGTGCTTCTGTGATGGATCACATTTTAATGTGTGGAGTTTCTTTAGATTAGAAAAAGCAAATGTGTTTGCCAAGCCCAGGCAGACATAATTATTTTTGCATGCTCCTTTTTAGCTCAACCCTATCCCCCTATCCCGAATCTTGTTTACTGTTCTTGCCTTTTTAAAGGCATAATGTTGTACAGATGAAACATAGAGTTTTCAAAATGGGACAGGAAGAATGTTTTGGTTTTTTTTCTTTAATATCAATATTGCAAATTAATTCTGTGTGCATATGTATTTGGGTATTTGTGTACATGACCTGTACCTACGCTAAGAATAGTTGTATATATGGGCAAGGGAGCACATCTCCACAATGCATACTTCAGGTACAAAGAAAAATAACTGCTTCTATCACTCTGTCTTGCTAACATTTTCCTAACTGTGTTTCTTCTAGGTATGTTTACAGCTCTCAGCCATTTTGCTTTGTTCTGAAAAAATGGGTTTATAAATCGAATTGTCCTAAGTTTTTGCTGTCTTATGGTAGTTTAGACAATTAAATCTAAAATTTATCATTTTTCCTATTGAAGGCTGACATAGAGCCTGCAAATTGCAATAAAGCCTGGATGTTATTCCAGGGATGCATCAGGCCTTGTCAAGGCCAAGAAGTAGTTCTGTACCTGCATGGGAGGAAAGAGAAAGGAGTATCCTTTACCCCACTGGTAAATTCGCTGTTCCTTGAGCAAAAGGTTTATGTTCCCAATGGACTCCCTGAAGCAAGGAAAACCTCATATTATTTACTGGTGCCTTCCAGAGAGTGTTCCAGCCATGTTTTTGAAACAAGAGGCTCAATGGATGGGACGTAACAGTTGGAAGAGGGATACAATAGACTGTGCAGAATGCAGATAAAACCAATCTGTCTTTTCTACGTCATCTGTTTGGGTCCTTGGGGGCCAAGGAAAATGGTGAAAAAGAAGCAACCATTTTCAGATGGAATATCCAAACATGTCATTTGTAATCCCTGAGGTGCAATTTTAGTTTGGGAATTAGTATTCATTTTCCCTCATTAAGCATTCATTTTGGAAAGATGGGTTCCTCTCGGTAGAATCATGGTTTGGTAATGCAAAAAAATGAATGTCTGTGAATAAGTGTTATAGGAAATTGTATAGTAACCTCTTAACACTTAAAGATTAAGAACTCACTCTTACTTTTGTGACTTTGAGCCTCATTTATGACTGGCAGACATTATTATTACTACTTTTCTTAAAAGAATAATTTCCACTTCAATTTTTGCTTGCTAGATTTGTGGTTAGAGAGTAATTATTATTGCCTAAAATTGAGATAATTCAGACAGTGCTGTTGAGCTGCAGAACTTTAATCTAAGTATTAATTATGTTTTCAATCCCTCCCATCCCCCAATCATTTAATGATGCATCTCTCCTAGAAAGAACATGTGCCTGACAAAATCAAATGTGAGTTTTCTGAAAGATCAACGAGATCTATTGCAAAGGAGATATTTGAAAGAAAATAATGGTGCTCTTGGAAGATATCCGTTGACAAATTTGAAATTTTAGAAGAGTTCATTGCGGTCCAGCAAGTTTACAGGCATATCAAAGAAGAAGTGAACTCCAAGCCTATCTTTTAGAGATTTTTTGAGGTGTTATTCCCTCATAATATTCTTACTAGTTGTGATTTTGCTCAATGTGGTCACAACATCAGACTACCCCATTCAGATGACTTATTCCCACAATCAAAAACTATAATCTAGTATTCTATATCTTCCAGCAGGAAAGGAAACATCTTTTTTCTTCATCTGGTAGACCAGAAGAGCCAGCAGAATAAGCTGGTCATGGCTCCTCCTAAGGTTTCTGAGCAGCCCGATTTAGTTTCTACCAAAAAAAAGGAATGCAACATCAAATGGAAACCCAAGGAACAAAAAAGCTTGGGAATACTAGGCAACTAAACCATGGCAACATTAAAATTTTAGGATGTTCAAGAGGAATCTCTCTTGCCTCTTTGTCTTTCAGTTGTTTTCTTAATATCTTGTTCCCACTTGTACATTCATCTTGTGTGAACGTTTGAAAACTGAATGTTCAGAAAAAAAGGGCTTTTTAAAGAAGAAAATAAGGTTGTGATTGATATCAGCATGCATAAACTATCTGAAATAATTATATATGAAATAAGAAAAAAAATAAACCACTCAAAATCCATATTTTGAGACTGAGCCCAAAACAGCACAGCAACTGTAAGAGAAGTGTTTTCCAAATACATGGCAGTGTACAAAGTTATTATCCCCTGTGGCCCAGAAGATTTCTCAAAAGAAACTACAGACGTCCCTTACCAATCATCAAAGAACATCTACAAAACCTAAAGGACAGTGGAACTTTTCAAAGAGAAGTAAATGGGGAAGAGTCTTTAGAGGGAAGCAGGTTCTAAGGAAATGTAGGCAGACATTATGGCAGAAGTTAAAGCATTTCTTAAAGTTTGCTGGAAAAAAAGTGGTTTAATTGTCTCTGAAGAAACAAGTTTAAATGTAAGCAAAGTTTTCTCAGCCCTTAATTGCTAATGTAGGTAACTGGAGTTCAGTGCAAATTACCTGTGGGGAGTTTTGGTTTTGTTTTTTATAAGGGATGGGTAATTCTTTTAAAACGAAGTTCATATTGGCTGACTGTAAAAGAGACCACTACACAATTTGCTTATATAACCTGAATGGTGTAAAATATTGCGTTTTGTTTTTTGGGGGGGAGGAGGAATGAGGAAAACGTGCATTTTAGCAGTGTTTTTTGCATACATAAGAAGTGAACTGGAAGGGCCCAGAAACATCCAGAACTAAGAGGGGATTGTCATTGGAAAAATCTCAGAAGTTGTCTGTAGATACAGAGGAAATTCCCTTTGTGAGCAAGCCATCTGGCAGGTCATGTTTAGTTATGCCAAAAAGCTGAAGCAGAGCGCAGTGGGGGGAGAACAAGCATAGGAGTTAAAGCCAGCTTTATGTCCATAGTGGTTGACTAACAAAATCTACTGAGAGAAGCAGGTCCCTACTCCACTACCACTCTGGAGACAGACTATGTAGGCCACCGTCAGGGAGTGGAAAGGCACTGTGGTCTCTGTTTTCTTAGTAAACCATACTAAAAATAATATAAAGGCTTTGAGCCATATTATGAGTATCTGAGCTGTGAATCCCTGCTGCTTACTGATGAAGGTTCTTTGACTGGTGGTAAACTTTGGAGGGTCCAGGTGATGGGGTACAAAATGGAACAGGATTGGGCTGCACAGCTCCAGGTCTGTCAGGTAAAGGAAGGTAATACCCAGGATTTCTTTTGTGTATTTGTTTGCATGTATGTGTACATTCTGGCTATTTTTACCTTTGGTACGTGAAAAGTGAGAGTCATCCAGACTTGAGGCCAACATGCATTTGTATTTGCTAATGTATTTCCCAAGGAAAGAAACTCACACAATCAGTCTGTTAGCTTTGTCTTAGTAGTTGAATGCATCATCCAGTTCCTACCAAATCTGGTGATTTAAGTCTCCAATACATCAAGTTCTAGATGGTTTGTGAGAATATGTGACCAGGTAGAGAAAACAGTACATATTAGTGCCACTGACACATGGAAAATCAGCAGTATGGGCTACTCAGCAGACTTTAAACAGAGAGTGCCTTGGGAAACCAGGCACATAAAAATGTGCTGCTCACAGAACTGCCTTTGTACCTTTTCACTGAATGAATTACTCCAAAGAACGAGGCAAAAAAGGGGGGTTGCAAGTAAGAAAATGCAGAAGGAATTCTGAATCTTATTTATTCACATGTAAAAGGCAGGAAGAAATAGTCAATGTTTTGATAGTCTGCCCTGCTCAAGCCTGCATGATTAAAACAAAAACTGGAGGGTAAGTGAAATGTGTTGCTTGTTGCTCAGCCTAATACAGAGTTATGCTAGATTAGAGCATGAAAGAAAAATATTCATGCCCTGATGATAATGTTGGAAGATGCCAGGAATATCTGCAGTAATTAAAACTCTGAAATATATTTGAAAACCACACACCAGTCTTTTGAAATCTTACAATTTGGAAGGGCAGTTCCACCACAGTGACCATATCAGCAGACATGCTTGAAATCACCGCCTTCTGCTCTATCCGGGGCTATATTTAGCCGTGAGTGTGTTAGTCTTTGATCTGGAATTTATTTTGCTGCCAATTTTTACAGCTTGTTGTGAAGTCTGGTGGGCTTTCTGGCCTTCAGAAGAAAGTAGAGGAAGGACATGAAAACAGATATCAACCTCACTAAGAAAAAGAAGTGAAACTGCATGATCAGTTTTGAAGTTTATGAGTAATTAGGATATCCAGGCATCATGGTGGATAAAATCAACATCACAATAGCAAACATTTGTGGAGAACCAAGAAAGGTCAATCTTTATAAGAAGCTGCCACTAGATCATTTGCATACTCTAAATACATAGTGTATATGAATCTGGTGAGACAATTAAACAGGTTAAAAAACATTCTAGGACTTTAGTAAATTAAATAGAAATTAAAAATCAATTTTTACTGATCTGAGACTTTTAAGTGGGATTTTAGGTAACTAAAGTTAAGATACTGTCTTTCACACAATTTATGAATTATGGTTTTGTTTGGTCTAGAGATAGAAACTTTAAAAGAGAGACCACAGGTCAAGTAGAGAAATGAAACAGAAGCTATAAAACATCAGTCATAAGAAGGACTGGCCATCCCTCTTTCTTTAATTTTTTGTGTCTACCTTTACGTACCATATATCTCAGTCTTCACTGGTCCCCAGATTGAACAGCTGGAAGGTACTATTTACTGTTAATGTGTTTCTGTGATGCATGGGCCAATGTTACCGACCAAAGGATTTATCTATTAACAACAAGATCAAAAGACTGACACAGAGAAAGCAAAAAATAACTTCTACCTGAAAAATAGATTTTGTCTTAGTCCCTGAAACAACCTAGGGCTGATTCTGTCTGGATTTATGCTCTAAAAATCTAGAGATCCTAATTCCTCAGATACTGTCACCTGATTATAGTTTCATTGTCTCTAAATAGATAGTACTTTTAACAGTCTCAGACATCAGGTTTCACAGTGCTTTTCATTTATAAAATTACCTATTTTGCAGTTACTGAATTGGAATCTTTCTGCACAGTTTACAAGTGAGGTCTTGGGCACCAAGTTGCATTGTTTAAATAAGTTTAGCTATTCCAAATTTAGTTAATTAAAGGATCCCTGCCCACATGTTCACCAGTTTCTATTTAGCAAAACACACTCAAGACCCTTTGAAAGCTGATTCACAGACTTGATTTCATAATGGAGTAGAGATACTGCTGTAGAAATAATTTGTATATGTTTATATGTGCCATGTTTATGTGAGAGATATTTCAGCTGTGTTGTCTGAGCACTGTTTTTGTTGGGTTTTTTTTTCACTTAGAAGTTTCTAGAACGACAAAAGGGGGGAGATTCTCATATAATATAGTCTAATCTGATCTTCTCTACTGTTCTGCTCTAGGGATGATGGTCTTCTGAAAAGTCAGGTCTAAAAGAAATGAATCTTTTGTACTTTTTAAATGCAATCTGATTATTTCTTTAAGTTTTCTAATGTTGGATCATTATTTATTAATATCATTATTATTGTTATCATCATCACCATCATCACCATCACTGATAATTTTCATTCAGTTTTGCAGTATCCCCTAGGAGTCCCCACTCAGGATCTGAAACCCCAGAGAAACACAGAATGAAAACACAGGTTCTCTCCCAAAGAATTCTCAGGGAGAAAGGGAAATGAAGCAAACCAGGAGGATGTATAGAGTGGTTCAGTTAGAGTGATTTCACATAACAGTAACTTTATTAAGACTAAATCAGGACTGCAAGAAATTAGTTATGCTTTCTTTTCCTGTCATGTTATTGGCTTGACTTTTGCTGGCAGTCTTTTATTCTAGTTTATAGTCCACTTCCCTGGGCTATATCCCCTTAGCAGTTTCTAGTTAAAAAAAAATCCAATGTGCAGAATATTTCTGCATAAATCTTTCAAGTCCTCTGCGTAACTTTCTGGTTTTATAAGACAGAGCTTATCTAACTCTTACCTACTGAAAAGTGCATATATTGGATGAGGTTTGCCCACAAGCTTCTGCAGTGTGGATTGTAGTCCAATTAGTATGAACACAAGAAAAACTGTGACAGCTAGAATAGGTTCTATTTCCTGGGATAACTGTTCAGCGAAAAAAACTAGCACTGACATGTAAGCCACACTCTAAGTGAAGACCCTTAATCCCTTTTTTTTTATTATTTCATTTGGATGCCTGCTGATTTCGGTGGAGTTAACAGGAAAGGAATATGGTTTTTTCACATTGAGTAGGGTAATAATGGCTTTCTGATTGTAATTCAACTCAGTATGAAAAAAAAAGAAGAAAAAGTACAACCCAGCAATTTCATTAGTAATTTCCATACCCACCCATCCCCAATAGATAGTGAATTTACCAACCAATGGGTTTGCAACACTTTTCATAAATGCTCTTTCAGCCTATCTCTCTTCTTACCTCTTTTATTTTTTGCTCATTTTCCTTGCTGACATTTCTACTTTTACTTTCGTTGCCATTGACAGCCTTTTCAATGTGTTACTTGAGGATCCTACTATTTGGGTTCATTTCCACAATCATTATCAACCTAATCTCTCTCTCTTCCCCCCCCCCCGCCTAAAGTGCTCCTTCCATTCAGTTCCTAGACTCTCTTCTGGGTTGAAAAATGGAGAAAGAGCCTAGCTAATATTTAAATAGTAATTCAACAGTATTCAACCTGCTGAAGTGCACACATATTACCATTGCACCTATAATGTCTTCCGCATGATTACCCAAGAGAAATTCAAGTCTCCTCACTGAAGTTCAGATCCCAGCTAAGTTGTAAGCAAGCAAGAGCCTCTCAGAAAATAATGAAGACTATGTTAGGATAATGTTGCCTTTGATACCTGCCTGCCCATCAGACAGACTTAACTTCAAATCACAGCTGCTCGTTAGGATACATGCAACTTCAGGGCAGTGATTTCCTTCCCTCTGCTCATACCTTCCTATAGCATTGTCTTGTGTCAGCTGTGCCTGGCATGAACAGATTATGGGTAATCAAGTTTGCCTGGCACAGAGCTGGGAATTCAGTGCTTCCCTGCTCTACAGTAGCTGGTTCTGCCATTAGATTCCATCTGGTCTCTGCTTTCCAGTACAAAGAATTTCTGGAAACAGCATAATGTTAAATCAGTGGAAAATTTGCTGCTTTTAATACTTGCTGGGTTACTGTAGGTGATTTGGAGGACTCTCTGTGTGTTATTATGAAGCAGCTCTGCTGCTGGTCACCACACCAAGAAAAAGCAAATGCATATGCTGCCTCTTCCAGACATTCACTATTAGATCATAGGATTGAAAACAGAGTGGATGGACTGG
The DNA here is from genome assembly GCA_013398815.1 of Ibidorhyncha struthersii. Lineage (NCBI taxonomy): Eukaryota > Metazoa > Chordata > Aves > Charadriiformes > Charadriidae > Ibidorhyncha > Ibidorhyncha struthersii. Next base: position 763,630 of record VZSZ01002948.1, on the reverse strand, counting down.
CAATGAAGAGATTGCTAAAAGAAGCAGATACCCAGAAAAATATGCATATACATAGACTATCTTCTATACAGTAAAAACAACAAACGTAAGAATACATAAAATAATATTTGGAATTGTTTAAAACATTCATGCTTCTCTTTCCAGTTTCTTCTTTATAAAATTTGCAGAGAGCAAGAAAGGAAGAAGAAAACCAAGAAAAACACAAGATACTATAAAGAATCTAGATTTTAATACATTTGATCATGCAGCCAACCAACTAGTGTCATATCTGTTGGCAGAAAAGAGAGGTTTCTTTTTTCACAGTATTAAGTGAGAGATTTAAGTCACCTCCAAAACCTCCAGTCACCCACTGCACTCAGTCGTCTGAAGCACACAAGCTAGTTTACCTGCAGTCACTGTTGTTGTCATAATTTGTTTCCGTTCATTGCTATGATGTAAACATGAATGAGATCCATTGCATTCATAAAAGTTATTAAAAAAAAATGAGTGGGATCCAGTGTGCTAATCTTAAATGAAAAAATGTACATTAGGCATCAGACTGTTAGGAAACATAGGAAATAATCCCATCTTTCTAAAGTAAGCATTATAGACTGTAAGTAGAGCCAAATACGAAGCTCTGAGTAGCTCGGAGAGATTCAGTACACTTAAGTTAATAATTTGCTTCTCTTCCCTGAGTTGGGTTGAACTTGTTTTGGATCTTCTCCTCCCCCTTTTCTATTCAATAATTTGCCTCCCTCTTCCTTCCACAGTATTACCATATGACTGCAGTATTGTGAAAGAATGTAGAATGAACAACTGAAGGCACCTTCAAAGCTTGCTGAAACCTAGTTTGAGCGCAAGGTGGGGGGCTTCTGCCATAACAAAACACAGGATGGAAGTGATTGCATCGTCCCAACTGTTTCTTCCTCTCATCATTCTTGGGGGGAGGGGTGGACGAAGGAGGAGGAATGAATGAATAAAAAAAGACAGGACAGATGAAGCAGCTCTAGCTACTTCCCCCTTTTTTTTTCAGCCTTGTGAAGGAAAGTCAAAAGATGTCAATACAGGTGTACTCTTTGCTGGGTAAAAAAATGGCTGGATGGCTGTGCCTAGAGAGTGGCGGTGAATGGAGTTAAATCCACTTGGCGTCCAGTCACAAGTGGTGTTCCCCAGGGCTCAGTGCCGGGGCCGGTTCTCTTTAACATCTTTATCAATGACCTGGACGAGGGGATCAAATGTACCCTCAATAAGTTCGCAGATGACACTAAGCTAGGTGGGCGTGTTGATCTGCTTGAGGGTAGGAAGGCTCTACAGAGCGATCTGGACAGGCTGGACTGATGGGCTGAGGCCAATGATATGAGGTTCAACAAGGCCAAGTGCCGGCTGCTGCCCTTGGGTCACAACAACCCCATGCAGCGCTACAGGCTTGAGGAAGAGTGGCTCGAAGGCTGCCTGGCAGAAAAGGACCTGGGGGTGTTGGTGGACAGCCGGCTGAATATGAGCCAGCAGTGTGCCCAGGTGGCCAAGAAGGCCAATGACATCCTGGCCGGTATCAGGAATAGTGTGATGAGCAGGACTCGGGAAGTGATCATCCCCCTGTACTCAGCACTGGTGAGACCCCACCTCAAGTACTGTGTTCAGTTTTGGGCCCCTCACTACAAGAAAGACATTGAGGTGCTGGAGCGTGTCCA
>VZSZ01002948.1:745793-761851 GCA_013398815.1 Ibidorhyncha struthersii | reverse complement strand
ACTGGATATTAGGAAAAATTTCTTCACTGAAAGGGTTATCCGACATTGGAATAGGCTGCCCAGGGAGGTGGTGGATTCGCCATCCCTGGAGGTGTTTAAAAAAAGGGTAGACATGGTACTTGGGGATATGGTTTAGAAGTGTTTTTTGTCAGGTTAGGTTAATGGTTGGACTTGATGATCTTAAAGGTCCCTTCCAACCTCAACACTTCTATGATTCTATGATTCTATGTTATTTCACCACCCCAGCTGTGAACAGCAGCCCAGCTACAGAAGACAATGTGGAAAGGATTAGTCCAAGCTACTGTGTCCTTTCCTCTCCCAGTTCCCATTGCTCCACAGGTTTTCCTTCCTCCAGCAGTTTTCCTTCCCCAACTCCACTCCTGTAAGAGCTGCATTTGGCATTGACGGCAGAATAAGTTCAGTTCCCTGGTCAGTAGCACACGCTAACCTTGTCAGCCTGTACACTAACATTAGGAAGTTCCTAAATATCAAGGAAACCCACAGGGAACGCACCCACCTGAGACTTAAACACCCATATGAAGTGACTGAAGGTCCTTGAAGGAGGAGACAGGAGGACACATTTTACAGTGAAGTTCAGACTGTCACTTTTATGACAGGCATCATGGGACAGAAGGAAAAAAGTAAGAAGCCTGAATCTCACTGGAGAGCTGGAGTTTCAAACTGTATGACCCAGAATATGAAAGCTTCTGATACAGGATAAACAACTCAAACTATCCTGGAAGGAGCAACTAGCTGACCAAAGGTTGCTATATGCACTGTAAAATGGATTTCCCACCTCTCAGCATCCAATGCCCTGCCCTGTGTTAGAAGAATTTTGTGATTCCTTTTTTCTGTGTTTCTTATATTCTTAATGTTTACCTGTTATTCAAGAATGAAATGCAGGAAATCCCTTTCCTCCCTAGCTCCTCCCCTTGCAGTTTACACTGGTAGTTTCAATCTACTTTCTGGGAACTGTCTACAAGTAGGCTGTGATAAGTAAAAGTTGGAAATAGGAGTGGGAATTAAAGGTGTAAAACTACCAATAATTTCTAGTACAATATCTGCTTTTGTGGAAGCAGCAGTCAAAAAACTCTGGGAAAGGCGGCATACAGTATCACTGATCTTATATTTTAAAATATGAAAACCCTAAAGCAGGCCAAGCCACATATTCTGTATGCATATCGCATACTCCCCTTTTCATCTCCTGATTCATTACTGGACGGTGCAGAGCACATAGTTTGAACAGCACTGCCAAGTAGCATCTACCTAGAGGCTGATGTTTAGCATCTCTTCCTAAGGTATGGGAAGCTTTGCTTCAAAACTACTCAGGGTGAAAAGGGCCTATAAATCAATCCTTTCACTTGATTGCTTGCTCATATCACTAGACTGTTATACACACACAAAGCAAGTAGTATCTTTCCCCAGCATGACTAACTTTTCAAGCTTCTGTGAAGATTTGGAAGAGCTTTATCTTGATCTATGTCTGGATTATAGCACATTTCTAGCCCAGAATCATTCCCTGTATCAAAACAGGTGATAGTTGATATGGATGGCCATCCAAGGAGCATTCAGACATACTGTATTTTGGCTTTAAGGGAGCAATGTCAAGTTGGAGGCCTGTAACCAGTGGTGTCCCCCAGGGGACAATACTCGGTCCAGTCTTGCTGAATATATTGATCGATGAGCTGGACGAGGGGACAGAGTGTGTCCTCAACAAGTTCGCTGATGATACCAAACTGTGAGGGGTGGTTGACACTCCAGAGGGCCGTGCTGCCATCCAGCATGACCTGGACAGGCTGGAGTGCTGGGCAGAGAAGAACCTAATGATGTTCAACAAGAGCAATTGTAGGGTCCTGCACCTGGGGAGGAAGAATGCTAGGCACCAATATAGGTTAGGGGTGGACCTGCTGGAAAGCAGTTCTGAGGAGAAGGATCTGGGGGTCCTGGTAGACAGTAAATTACCCATGAGCCAGCAATGTGCCTTTGTTGACAGGAAGGCCAATGGAATCCTGGGATGCATAAGGAAGAGTGCGGCCAGTAGGTCGAGGGAGGTCATTCTCCCCCTCTACTCTGCACTGGTGAGGCCACAACTGGAATACTGTGTCCAGTTCTGGGCTCCCCTGTTCAAGTGGGACAGGGAACTACTGGAGAGAGTCCAGCATAGGGCAACAAAGATGATTGAGGGATTGGAGCATCTCCCTTATGAGGAAACGCTGAGAGAGCTGGGACTCTTTAGCCTGGAGAAGAGAAGGCTTATTGCTTATAAGTATCTAAAGGGTGGGTTGAAGGGGGATGGAGTCAGACTCTTTTCAGTGGTTCCCAGTGACAGGACAAGGAGCAACAGGCACAAGTTGGAACATATGAAGTTCCATTCAAACACTAGGAAAAACTTCTTTACGGTTATGGTGACAGAGCACTGGAACAGACTGCCCAAGGAGGTCGTGGAGTCTCCTTCTCTGGAGATTTTCAAGACCCACCTGGATGCAGTCCTGAGTAATGTGCTCTAGGCAATCCTGCTTTAGCAGGGGAGTTGGACTAGGTGATCTCTAGAGGTCCCTTCCAACTCTGAAAACTCCATGGTTCCGTGATTCCATGATTTATCCTTCCAGGCAATGACAAAAAGCAAGTGGATTGGACCATTACCTAGGGTCCAAATTCATCACCTGGCAGGCGTTATGAGGAGTGCATCTTACGTACTGAATATTGCTTAAGATTCCAGATATTTGACATTTTTCCGTATGTATGAATCAGTACTTTTTCCTCTTGATCAAGGTTTTCTTTTCCATTATTAAACTAGAATTTTCACGAGTGTTTCCATAGGTGTATATTCATTTTATGGAATAGACTTAGAAGTGAATTATTCTTACCCAAGCTATGTCACAGTAGAGGTTATGAAAAAAATAAGAAGCGACACAAATAGCCGAAGTACTCAGATCTCCACTTAATTTTGCTCTATGGAGCAAATCTATGGAGGCAATCTGAGATACTTTATTAATCAATGGAAACACACATTACAGAAAGAAAATGACAATGCTGTGTGCAGTAATGCTTGGGTTTTGATATGGTGGTTTTGTATAGTAACACTAGTTTAACTAGATTAGTGACATCACTGTCTATGATGATTTTCTTAGTGGACTATTTTTTATTCTCCTTCATCATTTACAAAATAAACAAACAAAAAAAAGATTCTCAATAGAAATCTTTGTTGCTAAAGATAAGGAAGCCATTTAAATGCATATTGGGAGATATTAGATTATGAGCTTCTGAGTTAATATGATATATCCCCCTCAGCACCACTACTAGTCTCTGATGGCTATGATCAAAAGCATAAAAGAGATTGTGTGAAAGGCTGAATGGTGAGGGAATTGTACTTATCAAGGTGATGTTGGATGCCTTGAGCAAAGTATTCATTCAAAGTCCCAATCTCAGTTACCATCTCCTACAGGACAAACCACCTTTAACAGTAGCTGATTCCCTGAAGTCTAAAGAAGTGTCATTCACGTTAATTATGGTGTTTGCAGCTTGATATCTCAATCTGTGTTACAACCCATTTCTCAATCAAGACTTACTGAGCTAGACTTTTCTAGTGAAGAAAGGTCATTGCTTTTCTTCATTTCAGGGTTTGTAGTCTCCTGCCTTTCATAATGCTGAAATAATTGCTCCCACCAGGATATTGCCCAGCTGTGCTCAGTTTATAAGATGTAGTATTTTCCGTTCTGTAAGTCAACTAGTGGTATATTTTTATGGCATTCTCCAAAGTGGATAATGATCCAAACCAATGTATTTATTTAGAGGACTGGATAAACTGGATCAAAATTCAACTGCAAAAGGTACAGAAAATGTATTCTCTTTTCCTAACCTTTTTTTTAAAAATATATTTCTGCTACTTCTGTTAGTCACAGTGCTTACAATCTCTCAGATTTTCAGTCTCATTGTTCATTAACCAGGGAGGAAAAAACATTGCTTTCCAGCACATACTGAGAATTTTAAATATGGAAAGGTCAAGATACTGACTTCCATTGTCTCTAGGTTATGGAGACAGAAAGGTGAAGCTGAAGCAGTTTTAGAGTTTATAAGAAAACATGGCTATGGTATACATCACAAAAAGGGCACAGTAAAGACTGAGGTTTTTCTGGTCTCAGCTGCTAACTTTGTATTTTGTCTTTTAATTTACTCAGTCCCAGTTCTGACAAATGGATGTGCTTTCACTTAAAGGAGCATAAGAGCGCCATAACACAGCTGTTAAATAACAAATAATTCATAAATTTGACTCTATTCACACAATGGATTGAGGCTAGAAATGTCAAATACATATAAAACCCAGTCATATAAGGCATGACTGTTGTCACTATAAAAGTGGTTACAACTCTTAATCTTAAAAATTAGTAGTTGGGACACATGATTAAGTCACTGATTTCTGTGATGGGGTCAGCTAACTAGGAGACTTTCCCATGAAGGGATTTAATGTGCCAAGGTGGCACTCTGTCGCAAACAGATTACAATGTCAGTTCTCTGCTAATGGGCTTTCATTTACCACAGAAGAGTTCACTCCCTGCAGGATGAGACACATACATTTAAATTTTAGGAAGCTTTCTACTCATGTCATGTCTTCAAATTTCCCATCGCATCTCAGAGCCAGGAAATATCATAACATTTCTAAAGACATCCAGGCTGTCTTGGCTCTCCAATTGACATTTACCAGTAATACGGTCTTTTATCTTGACTTGGATCCTTCTCCTAGTCTAGTGTGTTAAGTCAAACAGACATAAAAATGATAAATCACAGTCTCACAGGTGGTATTAGCAGGCATTATGCTTCCTGCTGTTTCAATACCCCAAGGATGAGGGCTTCTCCAGATCTAGCAGTATTAAGAAGCATATGTAAGAGAGTGCATGGAAAGGCACAGTATTTTAAAACTAGACCAAGCTGCACCAGAAAAAATATATATTTGAACTGGAAAAATAATATCTTCATCTATGGCCAGATTCTCTCATGAGTTAAAAGATGTAGTTCAGATTTCTTTTTTAAAAAAACAGATAAAAGCTAAAATACCACCGCCTTACAAATGTCTGAATGTGCTGGGAAAGGGAGGTAATTGTTTTGGTTTTTAAGTAAAAACTGGGATACTTCCAATAGCACATATGGATCATTTAAAGAAAACTCAGATTTCAAAACCTTAGCAATGTTATACAGACCTACCTGATGAATATTCAACGACTACAGTACTAATTGGATAAAGCAACTAATACAGCCTTGCCACATCCCTACAGCTTCCCTGTTCTAACCAGTTAATATCAGTTGGTATTCAATAGTAGTTGGTTAACCCCACTTGGTGATTGGTAGCTGTAGATCTGGGATAAATAGCAATAAAAGTCCACTTGTGACCTTACAAGGCAGATTGTTGTTTGCCACTTCCACTTTCACTGAAGGATCATTAAGGTATCTAAACTATATCCTGCATGAAAGTTGAGCCTGAATTAAACACTTGTGGTGGAGTTTAAGTATATTACAACTTATATTAAAGCAATGAGTTCAATGTCACTGATAACAAGTAAGAATAGCTTTTATTTTAAAACTTTTGTGAGGGCTGGTGCTCTCTCTTCTCACGTATATACATTATTTAATAAGAAATTGAGATAGATTTAATATTGTCAAACCCATACAAGGATTCTAGTGACACTCATAACCTAACAATTATTTTGTAGTTGGGTCTCATTTATCAGTTTTAGTCATGTAAGCCTCAGCCCTAACCATCCATGATAGATAATGCTTCCATGCAGTAAAATTCATTAACATTTCTATCTTTGCTAAATAAATAGACCACTTTTTCTTCTTTAAACCCTGTTATAGGTTTATATTTATCATCTGTCCTCTGCATATGCTGAATTTTGACAGATCACAAAAATGCCCAGGAGCAATTTCATCCATCTTATTAGCTTTGTATTTTGTGAAGTTTTCTATCTAGCAGATCTCAGAGGACAGCTTAAGAAATAAAGTAGTTAGGACTAGAGATTTACAGTTTGGTAGCAGTAAGGTAAAGATGGTGAGAGCTTAATCTGTCTTAATAACACACTGGTGGTGATAGACTTCTGGGAATGGATAGACCACCTAAGAGAAGTTGGAACCTGTTAATTTGGATGATGAGGTTATTCAGTGTGACACCCATAGGAGGGGGACCAGGCAAATCACTTCATTGACAGAGCAGCTGTGAGCTGTGTGTTTATTTGCAACATCCATGACAGTGTGATTGACAACCAAGAATAATATTGAGTGGCATCCCTGGGAGAATACCAGCACCAATTACTCTCTATCAGTTGAATTCATTGACTATAGGTGGCCTCACAGAGTTCTGTGAGGGAGGGTGTCCAGTTTATATCCATTTACAGATGTATGAAGGAATCTAGGTAACATACTTCATTAAAATTCATTTATTCATGATACTTCTTAACACAGATACCTACAAAATGGTAGATATAGAAACAACTTTGTGTACTGATCTTAAAAGAATATCAAAATTCTGAAGTAAATAAATAATTTATTACACCCTGTAAACAAAATCACTCATTAAATAAGAAAACACCCCACCTTTACTTGTTCTATCTTTTTCAGGTTTTAAAATTCATTTGTTTGTAACGGGGCATTCCAGATGCCCTGCCGCATTGCACTTGCTGTGACTATTTGCATCTCTATAATATAGGTACAATTTTTGTGTATATAGGGTGCATTGTACTCTTGTCATCTGGCAGTATGTTAGGCTGTCTCAGCACACACGCTGTCTTGGATAAAAAGGTTCTCTTATGGCCAAAAACACTGAAATGAGACTTTAGAGTATAAACAAAATATTCTAATATTAATCTTGCTGATGCAGGTACTTAGAGCTTTGACTCCTGCACCTATTACACAATTAAAGAGTAGTCTCTTACAGCAAGATCTGAATGATGTAGAGTAGTGCCTTGGGGTAAGACAAACTTTTGAAAGTTAGTGAAAAATATGTGTCACCCAAATCATTCTATCGTTACCAGGAGACTACAGAGAACAAAACTCATTTAGGGGATCGGAGCATCTTTCTTACGAGGAAAGGCTTAGGCACTTGGGTCCTTTTAGTCTGGAGAAAAGGACACTGAGGGGGCACCTTACCAATGCTTATAAATACTTAAAGGGAGGGTGCCAGGTAGATGGGAACAGTCTTTTCTCAGTGGTGTCCCGTGACAAAACAAGAGGTAACGGGCACAAACTTGAACAGAGGAAGTTCCATCTTAACATGAGGAGGAACTTCTTTACTTTGAGGGTGGCAGAGCACTGGCACAGGCTGCCCAGAGAGGTTGTGGAGTTTCCCACTCTGGAGACATTCAAAACCCACTGGGACGCCGTCCTGTGCCACCTGCTGTAGGTGACCCTGCTGTGGCAGGGGGGTTGGACTAGATGATCTCCAGAGGTCCCTTCCAACCCTGGCCATTCTGTGATTCTGTGATTCTGTGATCCAGCCTGTGTAGAAATCCACAATGTGTGAACACTGCTTTAAGGGACTCCTAGGAATAAAGTAATTGTTTATTAAACGTATAGAACACCATGCTTTGCCCCACCTTCCTTCAGTGGATATCTGCTTGTTGTACATCTTCTCCTGTCACCTACAGAAGCAGCAGATTCCTCTTCTTTTCCAGTTAGGTTTGGATACACCACCAAAAATAAAACCAACTTGGAATTTCTCCAGTGGAATTCAGAATTCGTCTCAGTTCTAACACAGTAAAACTGATCTCAATTTCTTCCTAAGTGAATCATTCTTTCTTCTTCTAGCAATTCTTCTGGTCACCAAGCTCTCAACTACAGCTCAAAACCTTCGCCTCCTCTTCTCTCTTCTATATAACCTTATCTGTTCTTGTTATTAAGAAATCCTGAAAAACTTGCCTCAGTTTCTCAAAAAAACATCAATTACTTCATTAGCATTGACAAAACTTGTCATATCTCAATAGCTTGATCTACATCTTTTTTGATCTGCAAGCAGGAATTGTATTCAGCTTGTTTATGAAATACCTTGATGTTATGTAAGCTGTTTGACTTTTGACTATTGTGAAGAAGTGACATTACCTTCACTTTCTGGTGTAAATCTTTCTCCAGTCAGACAATATCTTTCATGGCATCAGATTCTTAACAGATTCCATTTAGTTTAGGCAATTTCCTCATCCAAGAATAAAAACAGAGGCCTGACATTGGCGTTTTACCACATAAAACACATCACCTTTCTGTGATGTGATTTTAAAAAAAAGATACAGTCAGACCTTTGTCAGAAATTAATGCTATGTGAAGGAGCATTCTGATTGGCTAGGAAATACAATTGTGCAAATTTATCTTTTGTTATGGAAATAGAAATACTGTCTACGATGCCTAGGTCTAGAAGGCATAAAGATGTTTGGATCCAATTAAGGTATGCTCACTGCTATATTGATGCAATTGCCTATCTTTAGGTAAATATGGAAATGCATTATAAACAGCTGATAGGTGTGAATACGCCAATCTAAAACACGTTTGCCAGCATCCATATGCATGCCTCCAATGTTACAATTTGAGGATTTCATATACAAAGCCTGTAGATACAAGTGGCTAATTTTTAAGTACTTCGTCCAACTACCACTTTTTCTTTTTCTTCTTTTTTTTTGGGGGGGGTGGGGGCTAGGGTGCTTATGGCAGTTTTCATGCAGATATAGGGGTATGCTTGAGCTGATATCTCCAAAGCACCAAGCTTTCTAATATTAATCACAGGATCATGACAGTATTGTTAAAAGTTAATTAATACTGTTAAAAAGTTAATTAAATATACATGTATTTATATATATGTGTGGAATGTTTAAGAAGGTTGGTTTTAATCCTAAATGACTATTTGATTTTGTCTTTTCATGTAGTTTTCCCCATCTAAGAATGCATCCTTCCAAGATAATTTCTTCTGAGAAGTTAGGCTGGCTTTGTTCATATTTTTCTTGCACCATTTATGCCTTCCTGGAGCAGGCTTTCCCAAGAGTTGGATCTAAAAAAACAAAAAAAGATTCTGTTGCTCAGATCCAGCCAAAACCCCATAAAGTAAATTTCATTCATAAACCTTTATGGAATGGCACTGTTAACATAGGCAACTCAGCTCCACCGCAGCAGTCAATAATAAAGCACTCTTCCTGATCTCCTGCTCTTATTAAATTACGTTTTAACAAATCTTAATCTGGAATAGCTCTTATTATGAAGTGAGTAAAGGGCACTATTATTTTTCATCTACATTGGTAAAGAGCATATATTCTTACATTGTCAGCTGTTACTCCTGACGATGACAACAGATGAAAAAAATACACATTTGCAAGATATGGCAAAACTACAGCACACCATAAATGTTAATAGCCTTATTCATTTCAGATCTGGAATGTGACAAAATGACTCATGCTGGAGAACAGACTTCCTGGATCACAATGTGAGGTAGGAAATGAAATTAGAGATGGTTAACAGAAAGCATTTCAGCTCAGCATCCCACACCCACTCTTGAAACATTTATCCAAAATTTGTCCCTCTCCTGAGGTTTGAAAGAACTTGTATATGTTTTTCTTATTGTTTCTCATCTTCTCCTCTCCTCATTTTTACCTGGTGATGAAGATCTGTCTGAATTACCCCTCCTGTTTCTCGTGATAGTGGTTTTAGACTGAATGGAAACAAGAGCAATAGAAATCTGCCCTAAAGGTTTACTCTTGTGGAATTTCCTTCCCACATTTCGATCCAATAACATCCTAGCTTAGGAAATGCTGCTCTGAACAGAAGCAATATGAATGCTAAACAGGCACAAAGTAAGTGAGTTTTGGCATGGAAATAGATTGATCGCCTCTGCTTGAACCTGCTAATGTCACCTTATCAACTAATGGGTGAAATTATACACTTATTTTGTTATATGTCATTATATACTTCTATTTATACTGATAATATGGAATAAAATAGAACTATTTATTTATGTAAATGAATAAAAAATGAAATTAAATTTTTTAATATTATCAAAATGTTTTTTTACTGTTGTCATCATAAGAATCTTTTAACACTGGAAATTTTTGTTCCAATTCAGCACTTAAGGACATTTTGAAAGATAAAACTTCTCCATGGAATGAAAAATGTGGGTTTCGTTCTTTCTTACTGGTAACTCAAACTGTTTTTTTGTATGTGAAAGACGCTTCAGTGAAGTCTGTTCACATGACAGACTTTAGCTTTCATGTTTTTTTTCTTTTCATCACTGTCATTATTGAAGTATCTTATAATATGTTAATATTAAAAACAAGATAACATGATCTTGGTTAAACTTTTCACTTCCAAAGGGTCATTTTCTCATCACACATGAAGCATGGAAAATTCCTTTGAAGTATTTTAGGAGAAGGTTTGGCCACAGAGTTAATTATAAGAAAAAATCATTGTTATAGGAGGGATTTATAACTAATCTCCAAAGACTGAATCATTACTTTATTCATAGTGCATGTTTCTCAATAAAGGCATGAAAAGAAAATTTTCAAAGGCAAGCAACTGTATCATTCTCATAAGACACAGACAACTGTAAAGGATATAGCAGATGAGAGTAAGTACCATACCAGAAAGACAGGACAATAAACACAACATAAAGGTCAGTTTGGCACTGGAAAACATTAGGGAAGCTTTTTCTGAACAAGTACTGCAGACAATCAAAATTAGGTCTCTCCAAGGGGTAAAAAAGCAGCATTCGATGAATCAGACTGACCTATTATTGAGAAGCAGAAACAGTGTCCGTATTCTTAGTCCATATATAATTAGGAGATGTGGCTGGGTTTTTTTTCCAGAAATGTTTTATGGCTTACTCCAGTACTTCATAAGACACAAAGGATGTAATACAATGAGGCAGAATTAAAAAATTACGTATCTCCTTCGGTTTTATGCGATATATGTTTAAATATTTAGTGCCCCTCAAAAATTTATGGAGATAATTCTGGGTTACCCTGGGCTACTGGAAAATGGCTACTGTCCCTTGACTCAGCCCATGACACACTCACCTCACAATAGGCTGTGATGTCACACGTGACTTTATAAAAAAGAACTTCCACTACCACTTGCTTGATTCTGTCTATGCTGACTTAGAACAGACTCAGAATGACAGATCCTAATACAGAGAAGCACATTACATTAGTACAGTGCAAAAGTTACGTATGCCATAGCAGGTTTTCATGCCACTACTAGAAAGCAGTGAAGTTGAAGATTTTAAGGACCTTCTGATAAGCAGTGTGTCATTGATGAATGTATGTGCTCCCATAAAAGGCAGTGGGAAGGATTTTAAATTGTGTGAATAAGTAGCCACTTCTAACTGCTCGGAAAAGAAAGAGAAAATGTATTCTGTAACAACTAATCTCTGATTTATTTGAATAGGACTCTTTTGAAGGATGTCAGCTTAATTGCTTAGCTAAAAAAAAAGATACTCTGGATTTATCAATATGAGCGACCTTTAATATTAAAGTTTGCTAACACAAGGAGATGAAGAAAGTGGTCTGGGCAGACAGACGTACACGATATTATATACATAAAAGAAGAATGCCACTGCAGACTGTAGCATTTTTCCACTGAATAAAAGTTTGTTAACTTGGGTTAGAATATGACTCACGCAGTGTCAAGGACAGATAAGAAAGTACAGCTTATAAATATAAAGATAAGGATAAAGCAAAAGAATATATCCATATTCACAATTAATCATATCTAGATGCGGGTTTAAATCTTACTTTTATTGACTGATTCAGGATTTAAGACCATTGCCGTTTTCTTTTTTTAGTCAAATTTGGGATTAGCTCAGTGATAATCAGCCTTGGTACAGCAGTATGCTATACAATAGTGTGTCTGTGGTAACCATTAACAGTTCTACAATTAACAGTTGTATACCACTGTCTGTCAGAAGTATATATTAATAGTGGGAATCACCTTACTTTAGCTGTTTGAAACTTAGGTGTCTGGATTAGTCAATCATTCAGGCTTCTTCTGTAGTCAATAAGCACTTTCAGAGGGTGATTCATCCCATACTAATATAGGGGAGGATGAATCATCCCCCGAAGATGCCTCTTTCCCTCCTAAGAGCTATACTTTTCCAACCAACAAACAAAAATCAACCATGTAGCCTCTGTTTCCAATTCTAACTAATAAATATAGCTCAAATTTCAAACATCAGTTACTGCAAGAAACTGCTGCACACAGTTTATAGACTAAAAAGTATTAATGTAAATTATCTGGCAAATATCAAATGACAAAGGCGCTGGGGAGGATTGTCAGCAGTTTGTTAACCAGTTGCAAACAGAAGAATATTTGTTGAGCCATATACAAAACTATAGTGCTATATCATTTTTAAAAACGTCTGTCATTGATCGTTGCGTAAAATAAAGCTGCAGCTTGTGCTTTCTTAGCTCTGTGACAGCAGTTTTAATTGGGGTTTGGAGGGGGTAGTGGCTGCTTGCCAGGGCTATATGCAATCATCCAGCTGTTCAGACAGTTAAAGGCCTTAAGATGTAATAGCAAAGGAGCTGGCAGACACTCAGTCTGCCTGCTAGAGACCAGTGAGCGTCCTAGCAAGCTATTTAAGACTTTATTTAACATGGCAGTCATTAACAGTCAGAGAAAAAAGGAAGAAACACCACGTAACTGACTAGCTGGAAATGTACGAGTTTATACAGATTAAGGTGCTCCACTACGCATGCCATTGCCTTCATCTAACAACACCTTGTACTTTTTAATTTGATTAAACTATTAAAAAGTCAAACTATAAATATCTGTTTGATATTGATAGCATAGGATGTTGTCTGCCGAATTTAATATTAAGAGTCAATTATTGCATAAACCAGCACTGAAATATCAAGCTTCCAGATGGAAAGTCTTCACTCTTCACACATGGAACTTGGTGCTCTGGTTCTCGATGAATTTTTCCTCCATCAAAAGGGTAACCTGAAGGATCATTTTGTTAGAAAAAGAAACCATTTAAGGAATGTGTTATGAAGATGTTGTATACACTTATATCAAGACTAGGAAAAAGAACACAAAAACAATATCAAATAATAACTGTATTTCTTCCCATCTCTGTAGTCATCTAAAACTGAAGAAATTATGTTCAACTTTAAAGAGAAGAAAAACTACCTCAGAAATATGCTTATAGTGCAACAGGGTGCTTTTTTTTATTATCTATTGATCACACTTTGACCTCAATTGCTCACTGGCACTATAATTAATTTCAGTGGGCTACGTGTACAAAGAAAGTTTGAACTGTACCTTGTATTGTTCTGTGAGTAATGGCACATAACTATCACTGTAGAAAGATCTTATTTTATTTAGCTTTTTTTTGGTATACTGGAAGACAAGTAATAGGTTTCCATTTGTAAGGACAGCAAGAAACAGAGTGACCATGGTTTCAGTCACCAGTCACACATCAAATCATGTATAAGAGCTATTTTAAACTATTTTATGTTCATTTATACATTTTTGATTTATTGGGTAGCTTTTCAATGTTTTGTATTAGGCTCATACCTAAGATATTATGAACAGTCATGAGTCTGCTGTACTACAAGAAAATGTGGAACACTTAAAAACAATGTATATCAAGATATTTCATTTCTGAGGTCTTTATCTTGTCATACCATCCACCTCAACTAGGACTTCTTTCAGAGCCCCGGTAATTTCAACTCTGGCTTATTTGAGCAGTACAGATCTGTTGCAGGGGAAGCAATTACCACTCTGGGCCTTTTTTCTAGCAGCAAGTACGCTGAAACCTCCATTCTGATGAGCTGTCTGTGTTCACATCCTACAAAAAAGAAAATCAGCTAAAATTATATGAGAAAAAAATAAAAATTAAGATAGTTTAAAATACAATATAATTGAGTTAACATGCCAGTTAGCTTAGCAGTTTTTTCTTGACTTACTGATAGAAAAGCTTTGAAAAAGCTTTTCTATTCCTTCTCAGGTGGGGTGCTTGCCCCAGGAAGTAATTTTGAGAGAAATTTTAGCAATTTGACAGCTCCACCTCCACTCTAGCTGAGTTACTAATCGGTACTAATTGGAAACGGATTAGTACTAATCGGGAAATGGCCACCTATGCCTCTTCAAGCAACAGCACAAATAATTCAGTAGGATACCAAGTCTGCAAGCACATAATTATGCTGGGGTCTCTGCTTCCTTATGTTAACTCATTAGTAAGTAGGCTGCAAGGTCACACAATGGTAACATCATCCATCTTGCTTGCAAATAGTCAAACACCCTGTCGGTGCGCAACAAATAACAAATAAATCATAACAACAGCCCATATCAGCCCCAAGAGATATATGTAAGAAAATGTCTGTGACTTTTCTCTTACACATTTTGCATCCCACAAAAATGGAGATGCATGTGAAGGCAAGGGTGTGTGATTTGATGGGGATCTCAGCACATTAAATCTCCTTTTTCTCTGCTGCAAATTATTCTGATATTATCTGGAAAAAGTCATATGGTTGAGGCCTAAATTATTTTTTGAATAGGTCCCATGTGGCCGAGGCTATTATAGACAACTATCACTTTAAATGGCCTTAACAGCCATGTTATGAATGAAACAGTTAGAGAATGAAACAATTAGAGAACAAATGTTGGGCCTGCAATGCCCCAGGGGGGTCACTGGGGCAGGTCCCTGTTCCTCTGCCAAGAGGCATTTAAGAGTGCCCCAAACCTCATGTGAACTATGAGGTCCTGTATGAATGCAGATCCTAGAGTCCAGGATGGGGGGAAAAAAAAGAAAACACAAACAAACAAATAAAAACCCCACTAGTTTCAGAAAACCACACAATTTCTTCTTGTTACAATTTTGATCACGCTTTACACAGTGGAATGATCTAGACCAGTATAATTTACCAGAAACTTCAAGACAAAAGCTTAAATTAAGCCTTAAATACTGGTTCTCTTTTAATCAAGACAGCAATGGAAAGATGTAGATTTGTTTTATAAACATATCAGTAGACTCTTTCCTTCCCTTTGGTAGGAAGTGCAGCATGGTTCAGCTTTTGATGTGCAGATGCTGCGATGCTACAGCTGAAAAAAAAATTAATATGAAATCCTGGTTTCTTTAGGTTCCTCAATCAAATAATAAATCTTCATTTCAGCAATCAGCTCATTTATTACCTAATCCAAAATATGCTCAATGGCATTGTTTGTTTATATTTTAAAGCAACCAAACATGATGATCTGAGGAAGAATTTACCAATGTATAAAAACAGAACAATGCACAGCAATGATACTCTTTCTCAGGGTTCTGCAGTACAGGGTAAAGCAGAATCTGTCTTGGATGCAGAGTTATATTAATACAATAACATTGCAGAATTATATTCATAAGAGTTACATTGTGCTCTGTTAAGACCACGCATGAAAAAGATGTGGGTGGCCAATCTCTTTAGAGTAGAAGAGGGGTCATTTATTATTTGGGAGAAAAGATGGTAACAAATCATTACCAGAATTTCTCATTTATGTGAAGTTATAATCTTAATTCATACAGGGAGGACAAAACTGCAGCTGTACTTGGCAGAATGATTGAACAAATCAACCTGCAGGAAGTGCAGCAAATTTATTCCGGACTGAGAAGGAGAAACATGTATTACAAGTAGCGTCTTCTATAAAGCAGGAGCTTGCTAGTGATGGCAATCTGTGTAGAAGCTTTTTCCTTTCTGCTTGGGCTCATCTGGGAGCTTGACTCCCCCTCTGAAGAAACAGTAGGGAGTGGAAATTAGTCTATGGATATGTCCTACCATAACTCCACTCTGGCAAGTCCTAAGCATGGGCTGGCTCTCTCCAGCTGGTTCACTTGGACTTGGTTTCTTTGCAGGTTTCACCTGTTGCTCGAAGATACCAATCTGAGAGCAGACATAGCCCAGTAAGAGTAAGGAGGAATCAAATAAGTCTTGCAAGAAGTGTATCAATTCACAGGTGTAAGCCTAGAACTACAGAGGGTATTTCCTTCCTTCCTTCCTTCCTTCCTTCCTTCCTTCCTTCCTTCCTTCCTTCCTTCCTTCCGTCCGTCCGTCCGTCCGTCCGTC
>VZSZ01002948.1:724805-745227 GCA_013398815.1 Ibidorhyncha struthersii | reverse complement strand
GTTCCCTGTCCTTCTTGAACCGGGGAGCCCAGAACTGGACACAATACTCCAGATGTGGCCTCACCAGTGCATAGTAGAGGGGAAGTATAACCTCCCTCGACCTGCTGGCCACACTCTTCTTGATGCACCCCAGGATGCCATTGGCCTTCTTGGCCACCAGGGCACATTGCTGGCTCACGGTCATCCTGTCATCCACCAGGACTCCCAGGTCCCTTTCCACAAAGCTGCTCTCCAGCAGATCGGCCCCTAACCTGTACTGGTGCCTGGGGTTATTCCTCCCCAGGTGCAGGAACCTACACTTGCCCTTGTTGAATATCATTAGGTTCCTCTCTGCCGAACTCTCCAGCCTGTCCATGTCACACTGTACAGTGGCACAGCCTTCCAGCATGTCAGCCACCCCTCCCAGTTTTGTGTCATCAGCAAACTTGCTGATGGTACACTCTATCCCTTCATCCAGGTCATTGATGAATATATGGAACAGGACTGGACCCAGTACTGACCCCTGAGGAGCACCACTCATTCCTGACCTCCAACTCAACTCTGCACCACTAACCACAACCTTCTGAGATCTACCTGTCAGCCACTGTTCAATCCACCCCACTGTCCATTCATCTAATACACATTTCCTAAGCTTGCCTGTGAGGATGATGTGGGAGACGGTATTGAAAGCCTTGCTGAAGTCAAGGTAGACAACATCCACTGCCCTCCCCTCCCCCACCCATCCAGTCACGCCATCATAGAAGACTACCACATTAGTCAGACATGACTTCCCCTTGGTGAATCCATGTTGACTTCTTCTCATAACCTTCTTTTCCTCCAGATGCTTGGAGATGACAGCCAGAACAAGCTGTTCCATCATCTTTCCAGGCATGGAGGTGAGGCTGACCGGCCTGTAGTTTCCCGGGTCATCCCTCTTGCCCTTTTTGAAGACTGGAGTGACATTGGCTTTCCTCCAGTCCTCAGGCACCTCACCTGTTCTCCAGGACCTTTCAAAGATGATGGAGAGCAGCCCAGCAATGACTTCTGCCAGCTCCGTCAGCATTAGCGGCTGCATCCCATCAGGCCCCACTGACTTGTGGATATCCAGTTTACCTAATTGCTCTCTAACTTGTTCTTCTTCAACCAAGGGAAAGTCTTCCTTCCTTCAGACTTTCTCTGTTACCCGCAAAGTCTGGGACTCCTGAGTGCTGGCCTGAGCAGTGAAGACAGAAGCAAAGAAGGCATTCAGCAACTCTGCGTTCTCTGCATCATCTGTCACCACGACACCTGTCTCATTCAACAGTGGGCCTACATTTTCCCTAGTTTTCCTTTTGCCTCCTATATACTTAACAAAGACCTTCCTATTGGCCTTGACACCCCTCACCATGTTCAATTCCAAGGCTGCCTTGGCTTTCCTCATTTCATCCCTGCATACCCTGACAGCATTCTTATACTTGTCCCAAGCGGTCAGCCCCTTCTTCCACATACTGTAAACTTCCTTCTTCCACCTGAGCGTTTTCAGAAGCTCCCTGCTCAGCCACGCAGTTCTCCTGCTTCCCTTGCCTGATTTCTTGCTCTTAGGGGTGCACTGATCCTGAGCTTGGAGGAAGTAATGCTTAAATATCAGCCAGCTACTTCTTATCTATTGCTTTATCAGTGTTTATACACTGGCGCTGGAGTAGTTACACTCCACTGTAGTTACAGGATCACTTTAAGACAACCCTTTTAGTTTTATGGGACTAGAGAGTGATTTCCCATTTACTAAAATGTAGATCTGGCTTCTTCAAATAAATCAGTTCTGAGATGGACCTTCCTGTTTTTATCTGCAGCAGTCTTGCTCCTTCAAAGCAAGTATCTTTTCTGAGCAGAAACTGCCAATCAGAACCAATTGCTTTTTAGTTTTACAACAGTGACAAGTGATTTTTGGAATCTATGAGTCATTTTACCCTAACCCAGTCAGGATTTTTCCAAGCTGTGCAATTGGTAGGATAAACCCAGCTGTGTCAAATCATACCCATCTGTTTGAAAATATTTAAAATAAAATACTCTGGACAGAACATACCAGAAGCTTTAGGCCAATAAATAAACAAACAAATCTGAGCTCCCTTGACAAAAAGTGTTCTCATATTGAAAGGAAAAATATTATGGTTGACATCTATGGCTGATGTCCATTCTATAAAGGGAATCAGAAGCAGCACAGAAGAGCATCAATATACATTTGCTTTTTTTTTTTCCTACTTTATATATTAGATACAACTGGCTTGTTTAACACTTTTATTAACACACTATATAGAACATAAACTATAGTAGAGCATCTTCTGTGACTCCAAAGGAAAAATCTTAGAGAGCAATGTTTGAATTGCAACACAGGAAGAATTTATACACCAAGGTCCATGACAGCAATATGCAGGAACTGCTTGGGTAGCAGAGGGCCAAAAGCTCTTCAGTTTTCAGCTGTAAAATTTATTAAGTGCCTGAAGTTCTGCTCTGAGCACTTCTAGAGAGGTTAGCTGTGCAAAATATCCTAGAAATTCTCCCTTGCCTAAGCCTGTAGAGACTAAGAAACTCGGCATCCCTAAAAATTACTTGCATCCTGCTGTCTATGCCACAATCCACACAAGATGTTCACAATGACCCAGACATTGTTCAGAGAGGCACTATGTAACTGTGGTGGTTTAGCAGCTGGCAAAAGAAACACAGTATTTCTACTTCTCTATTTCTGAAGTAAAATAATAGTCCTTAATTTCTAATGCCAAATCATTATCTTGCATGCATGTAACTTCTTCAGGTGCTCATATGCAGTCTTTGTTAAATGATACTGGAACTAAAATACTTCTTTCTTTCATGTAAATACTTAATAATAAATATTTCTTCCCACTTTACATCTTTCAATTTAATTTTGTTATTAATACTATCCACTTATTACCCTCCCAAATGAATGAAATCTCCATAAAATGAGAATAGTATGAAGATGAGCCAGTGCTGCGGGCTGTTAATATTCCATTCCAAATTAATAGGACTATTATTAATTAGATTAGCTGACCTACTGATGGAATAAGTTGCACTTGCCTAGGTGGTCCCCTCCAGCACTGGTTTTCTGAATGGCAGGAGACAATCTTATACCTCTCTTGTTGAAAGTTTGATTAGTAAGAGCACCTACTAGAATAACCTTTAAAACAATAAATAGACTGTCCTAGCTCCCAACCCTGTCCTTATGTGATCAATCAGGCATGAACGGCAAAAAAGTTACTTGGAAATGATAATAAATGAACATATTGTAGCAGGTAATTAAAGAGGATGCTTTGGTTCTGCTAATCATGTTTAGCCTCTCCTGTTTTCCTTGCTTGCCAGCTACAGAATTACTGGAGCTTATTTATACAAAACAAGAAAGTATTAATTTATGATGGGGTGTGTGTTCATCAGTTAGTGTACAAACATGAAGACAGACAGGGCACTAGGCCTAGCCATCAGGAATTTATAACAAAAGATTCTCTGTAACTGCCCTCATCTCTGTGTTCGTTTGTGATGTGAGTTGAGAAGTTATTTCAGGAGTCATGAAATGCATTTAAATCTCATTATATGCATGGACCAATTTTGTGTTATAATTATTTGTGAAAGAATAGACTTGCTCATATCTTGGACTTTTTTTCATCTCTCCTTTTTAATCTGGGGCAACCCCAAGTAAATCCTGATTTCTTTTTAATTACTGTAAAAAGACCCTTTAAAATATGCTTAGATTTGGGGGCACTACAGCATAGTGATCAGGATGTTAAGACAGGGAGCCAGGAGACAGTGAGGGTGTGTGCATCAACTCAGGCTCAACACATGCTAAAGAGTTATGGGACTTTCATATCAAATCTGGCTTGTGCAAAACCACTGTGGAGGAGACAAGGTATTTATGTACCTGGTCCTGCTGCTGATCCTTTATTAAATTTAGCCCTTCATCTCCCAATGCTTTTTTTTTTTCTTTCTATGTGATAGGGATTGTACTTACTTCTTTTGAGAAGTATCTTGAGTGATACTAGTGAAAGAAGCTGTGTAAAAGCAGAGTGAAGTAAAATCAGTTCTTTGCATTTTTGTTCTCTGAAAAGAACATGATAGAAACTTTATAGGAAATATTTTGGAGGATCTATCTCATAAGATAAAAGCAGGAAAAGCTAACATCATAGTAATGAGTTGTCCAAGTTCTAAAGGGTTTTGAAGATTTAAAAAAAGCACACTATAACAGTGGTTTCTAACGTTTCTCTTAAAATGTCTGGGATACCAAAGGAAAAAGGCAGAAAATACTACATTAAATTTTAGAAAAAGTTCCCATAGTGATCTGGGGACTACCGATCAGACGAAGTAGCGGAATATATAATGTAGAAGACAGGCAGTTAGTACATGGATAAATATGGTACCACTGAGAAAAATCAATATGAATTTTGTAGAGAGAAGTTTGGTCTTGCTCATCCTTTAAAGAATCAATAATCAGTTGCTACTGTATACTTGTGTTTCAAAAAGCTTTCCACAGCCCATCAAAGAAATCCAATCATTGTTTCTTTCTAAGACTCTCTCATGCGCAAATAATGCTCAAAAATAGGAAAGAAAGGGTAGGAATAAATAGTCAGCTATGTCAATACAGGAAAATCACTCTTGGAGTCTCATAGAGATTCACGCCAGACCCTGTATTGTTACATACATACATAAATTACCTGGAGAAAGACTGCAGAGTGAAATGTCAAAGTTTGTTGACGGTACTGAACTGCAAAAGTTCTTAATACAGCTGTCAATAAACTCTCAATACTGAGTTCCTGGGTGTGTTAAAACTCAGCAGTATAAGTGACTAAGCATGGATAAAGTGAAAAATGATGGTAGCTATGTAAAACGTAATTTTACATTTGCAGTGAGGTGTTCTAAACTATCCATTATCTCTGAGGAAAGAGATTTCAGAGGTCTAGTAGCTGGACTGGTGAAAATGTTAGTTCAGGAGTCAACAATGGCCAAAAGAGAAAATGGGATCTTTAGGGATTATTGGGGAAAAAAATAGAGAACAAAGCTGAAAAAGCATAATGGCACTTCATGCACATGGGTCTTGAGTATTGTTGGCAATCCTGTCTCCCTGCCTCTGCAAGGACATGACAGAAAAAGTACAAAAAGCATCGGTGATGAAAAAATTACAGAACAGCTCCCAGAGAAAGGACTAGACAGAAAAGGACTCTTCAGCCCAGAGAAGAGACACTGTGGGGAACTTTTGACAGAACTATACAATCATGAGTGAAACTGAGAAGGTAGAGAGAGAACTGAGTGCTGTTTCTCATAATTCAAGAATTATGGGAACTCAGATGAAAAATTGCAGACCAAACAAACAAATGATGATACGCAGACAGAGTTAAGGACTTCATTGTGACATGAAGCTGTAGAGACCTACACTAATAGCTTCAAAATGAGATTAGACAGATTGCTTGATGATAAAGTCATCATAAAAACATTAAAAACAGAACCTAAATTCTTGCTTTGGATGTTCATGAGCCAGGGATACCTTATTCCTCCAGTATAAAGAGGAAGATTGCTGTGTCTTTGCTCTGTTTCTTAGAGTCTCCCCTAGAAATTGACTATTGGTCATTGCTGGAGACATGCTGCTGGAGGATGCTGCTGGAGGATGCTGCAAAGTTGTATGAAGCTCTGAACCACTAAGACCATTCTTATGTTCTTAGCGTTACTACTATTTTTTCACTTGTCAGAAGCTGAAGTTAAGCTCTCTGTCCTTTTTTTTTCAGGTTAGCTGTAGCTATCTGATGTGAAAAGGTAAGTTCTGAGCCTCAAAGGAAATGCAAGGATGTGCGCATTGTCCCCAGTAATGATATTAAATGCTCTTCATTTAAAGCCACAAGATAAATCTCACCAGAAAAGACCTCGCAATTGCTCCCTCATAACTTAGTTTTTAAAATCCACTACAGTATTAAACATGCCATAGTTTATTCTGGTGCAAATGTTATTCTTCTGAACTGGAAACTAAGTCCTTCAAGTTATACAAGCTGAGTACAAAAATGTGTACTCTCTTTCCTGTTTTCTGTTTTTGATGGATAATTCTAAACCGGTTGAACTTTTAAATTCATTACACAAATAGACACTACAGAGAAAGAATCATATTAATTTAAAGTAAATGATGTAAATTAACTGTTTATTCATTAGTAATGAGTTCTGCACATCTATAATAAGTATTCCCCCATCACGGTTTAACCCCAGCCAGCAACTAGAACCATGTAGTCACTCTCACCTCTTGCCTTTCCCTGTCCCCTCTGAAGAAGGTTGGGGAGAAGAGGGAAAAAAACGAGGGGAAAGGGAGAAAAAAAAACCCTTGTGGGTTGAGATAAAGAAAGCTTAATAGAAACAATAACAGAAAAGGAAACATAGTAATAGTATTAACAATAGTAATGACATGGGTCACTCCCACCACCCACTGGATTGGCACTGTCCCAAGCAGTGATTGTAGATTCCCACCTCCTGGCTAACTCCCCTTTATATACTAAGCATGACCTCTATATGGAATATTTCATTGGCCATTACATCGTTCTGACTATGCTTCTATGGGAAGCTGAAAAAGGTCCTTGAATAGTGTAAACATCACTTAGCAACAACTAAAACCAATAGGTATTGTTGACATTCCTTTCACAGCAATCAATAGAAAGAAAATTAACTCTTTCCCGTCTGAAACCAGGACATCCCCTCAGATTTTAAGATATATTGACTAGGTCACTAGGAACTTCTGAAACTTATTTAGCATTCTAGATAAGATTAAATTAACTTTACTGTCTGAGTTAGGCAACATATCAATTGTGGAATTACATGACTGCATTTTCCTCTCCTATGTTTTTTTCTTTTAATTAGAAAAACAAAGTGCTAAAACACTCATTCAGGAAAACAGTAAAGCAGATATTTAACTGTAATACAATTTATTCATTGAGATGTGTTTGTTGTTACTATGTCCTTGTATACTTTGCTGATGCAGAGCCTTAATGGATAAAGCAGAAATTCTAACGAGGTCAAGCAAAAATAGCAAAGGACCTAATAAGCCGCATTTTGGTGCAACTCTGTCTTCCTTTCCATCCCTATTGATTTTAGCTGTCCAGCTGACTCCACCTGTTCAGGAGTGGAGCAAAAATCAGACTATAAGAATAAAGTAAGTTTCCTGCATTGCACATTTCTATTTTGATACCCCTGTTATAGCTGTTAATGTTACATGCGCATGTTGTAAACAAAATACGTCAGAAAAGAACCCTAACTTTTCTGCCTGATAACTTTTCTACATGACTTACTGAGATAGTCCAGAAGGGGCGATGTGCTATGGTGCAGCGCTGACTCTAAAGGATCTGGGTTGCAAAATGCAGGCAAACTGGCTCACCTGGCAGTGTTCCAGGGCTGAGAAAGGTGTAGTTTTAAGCCAGATCTGCATATGGAGAAATATTGACTTTCTCCATACAGAATGTCTGGCTTCTGGATTAATTTATGTTTAAACTGGCAAACTTATTATTGAAGTACTGTCATTTTTTTTATAAATGTTGTTTGCATTGCTCTTGTTTTGATAATGAAAAAAGATACTAATTCTCATTCCACCACAGAGGACAGAAAACAGCAAGTCTGTTCTTAATTATTTCAACTATTGAGCTAAATGCTTCAGAATCAAACAAAATGTGAGATTGATATGTTAAAAACATAGCCAATGTGCTTAATTCCTCAAAGACTAATATTATTTTCTTTTTGCTCTTTCATCATAATTCAATTAAAATTCTTTTCTGTTATGAAGCTGAAATAAAACATTTATAGATGTTAGGACAATATTCCTGGACTTCGAATGGCAAAGCATGAACATCAGTCAGACAGAAATGTGCAGTGCAAGTCACTTCACCCCCGAATCAGTTTCTCTCCTGTGTCCAGGCAGATGTGGGCACTGAAAGCTTGCTTGAGAGCTGAGGGCTCCATCCTGCTCTAGCTTCATATCACAGCCAGGGCAATGCTATTAACGCAAGTCGCCCCGACCAGGCAGGAGCTGCATCCAACTCAGTGTTCCAAGTTGCGTGAACAAAGACTGTCCAGATGAATAGCAGCATGGAACACATCTCTGATTAAAATGACATGTCAATTATGTCAGATTTTATTTCCACTATTCTAGATGGCTTTGATCCTTCTTTTTACAGGGTCAAAAGGGAAGGGCTTAACAAGGTGTATTCATGGTGTTGTAACCTTCACTTTCAATCTTACAAAGATTTAGGAACCTGTTACATTTTCTTATGTTGGGACAGATTCTCTATTACTGCAAATTTACATTGCTACGTTGAAGTGATTCGCGAACTCCACCTGTGAAATATTTGCCTTTTATACTAATTCTTTTCATTTCATCAACCTGAACGTGTTTAATTATTTGAGAGAGATACATCTTTAAATTTTGTACAGAAGTGTTTCATCTCCTGATCTTCACTTTCATCTTCTTGTATTCTGTTGTATTTTCTTGTTCTTTTCCTGGGGGAATGATGTTTGCTAGTTTGTTTTAATTATCGTCAAAGATGATGACATTAATTGACACATTAGACGGATGCACTTAAAAACATTTATGTTTCCAAAAATACATCAACCCGAATGTAAGAAAGGTGAAGTTTTTTTTCTGTCGTTTATTGTTTCTCTGTCAGAAACCGAGGTTGAAGGCTTAAGCTCTCATTATGAACAAAAATGATGTTCCAGACATTGATTTTCCAAATGGCCCCCTAGATCCCTGAGGTGTCCTTGTGCAGATACGGTCTATTTGTGAGTAAACTTGACGTATTAACATGAAGACTGTAGACTCCTTTGTCCTTCTGTCTGGTGGGTCTGCATCTGCTTCCCTCACCGAGGCGGCTTTGGGGAGGTGTGTGGTGTGCTGAGGTACTGAGTGCCAGGCACCAAGAGGAAGGTGCCGGGTGCCTGCCCTGACTCAGCAAAGTGAGTGGTCTCTGGGATGGCATCTGCCACTGCCATTTGTTTGGTTGCAGATAAGCTTATGGCCGTTGGGGCAGAGAGAATAGGGGTCATAAAATAAGTTAAGCATGAGCCTGTGAAAGCTTGGAGCACAGAGAGAGAGAGAGTTGTATTTTTTTATTTGTATTCTTTGGAAAGAGACATTCACCTTAACTTCAAAGATGTATTACTTTCAGGCCCACATGCATGGTTTTCATTATATTTTTAAAAATAAGTGAATAATTCCTAGGGTTTGTTGAAAAAAAAAACCCAACCAAACAGCCAACCAAAAAAAAAAACATGTCAAGAGAAAAATTTTATGACAGAAAATATTGTTTTGTGTAAATGGAAATGCTTTGTCAGAGGAGATGTTAGGATCTTGAGTCTCAGAACAATTATTTTTGACTTTCTCATTTGAAACTTTCTCCTTTCATCCCAATAATGTCAAAATATTTCATTCTGGTATTACTAAAACGTTTCTTTTGGTATATTATACTGTAATGCTTTGTCACTATGAAATATATTTGAATGGTAGCTAAAAGAAAAACATTTTGGCAATGTCACTACAGTGCTTTCATACCAACACATTTTAAACTTTCCATTGCATGAAATAGTTTAGTTACATTTTTTAGCACAGTTCAAGATAAAACCAGTAAAATTTTAGAATTTCCCATCAGATCTAATAAGCATTTTAAATTATAATTCAAATAAATCAATGAAGTAACATTTGAGTGGATTTGTGGTGGGTTTTTCCTTCCTTTCTTTGCCTTTTTTTTCTTTTTTGTTTTGTCATCAATCCTACAAGGATTTGTTTTTTCACATACTTATTTTAGGCACTTCTGTTAATGTTATGGCAACAAATAAATATAAATTAAGTGTATGTGTATGATGGTTATTAGTAGTAAGTATAAATACTCTTTTTTTCCAGCATGGAACTATTTGAGAACACTGTTCTCAAATGGGTAAAGCAAATCAAACAGCATGATTATTTAATACTAGTGCTGATTTCAGGGACATTCCGTGCCAGAAGTAGCAGTGAGCAGAGATGTAGTAGGGAGATAGTCACCTCATGAATATGGAGTTTATGGTAAAAACCCTGCTCAGTGTGGTTTATACTTTCCTTCAGCCAGTCTTCCTATTAGCACTCTACTCTTTTGATTACTCCGGAAAATAGAGCTGGACTCTGCATTTGCTGATGTTGACTCCATGCATAAACACACTTTCAGAGTGAGAACCTAGCTGCCAATTTCTTCACCAGAAATACATAAAACTGTTGTAATATAAGAGTTGATAGCAAAAGGGATATTGGATGAAGAATAAAACATTATAGAGCTGAAGGAATTGTACTAAAAAGTTGAAATGAGAACTCTTGCAGTGGTTCTAAAAGTTGCATTGATTGCTGGATTTATTCTATCCCTGTTGGCCTGGCTGTACTTAAATGGTGTAACTGTTATCATTGGAAAGGGTGATGTTAATATTATTAATGATTACATTTTCACCACCCCATTCCTATGGTATTTGTTTTTGCAGCCATAGTGATAAAATACATGAGTTGTAGCTGACAGGCTGAACTACATAACACATAAAAGAGTAACAGGTCCAACATAGAACCACACGCCCACATTACTATCCTGCCATGCATTGGGAGAGAAGTAAAACTGCTGGATGCTGCCCAGGTGATACTTGCCTGGCACCACTCCTTAGTTACACATGCAGTGTCCGTGCCTCCATTTTACACATTTAATTAATATCCCAAAAGAAAAGAAATCTGTATATTAAAGAATAACAGTGCATTACAAAATAGATGTCAGGGACTGTTATTTCCTAACTCCTTGGCAGACTATGCAAGGAACTAACCTGGCACAATGGTGGTTTAGTACCAATCTTTTCCATATAAAACAGCAAGAGGATATTCAGGGCCATTTTAATTTCCAGCTCCATGACAACTTCCTAAGTTCCAACAAAAATAAATGTCAAGAATGAAGAAAAATACCAGCATATATATGCATTGTGAGATCATCTTACTCCTGAACATGCATCTGTTCTGTGTTTACCTCATTGTAGCAGGACAATAAATAGGTAGAAATAAACTATTTTATTTTACTTTCTGCTTGCAAAGCAAATTGATGTATGTATGAGTTACACGTTTCCCAAGATGCTCAATGCTCTTTCTTTGAATGTCTGCTTACACTTGCATGTGCATTATGCATCTGGAAGCAACTCTGAGCCTGACGTGATTTTAGCTTGAGGCCATCTGGTGCAACAGAAATACTTTTTTGTGGTGCTAGGTCAAAAAAGATGATCATGTTGGACAAGCTGCTCCCTGCGCAGACCATACCAACACTGCTTTGTTAGATCTTTTGCAGTGTAGTCAGCAACCTCCAGGTACGATGCACCCTGACTCCATCATCAGAGGAATGCACTTACAACCCACAGCAGTCTTTCTTTCACAGCCCATTGAAAAGTATGGGAGAAAACAGGAGGTTTCCTTGTGAGGAAGAAGCCTCGCTGTAGTCATGGCGAGACCTTTCTGACAGAATAGCAGCAGGAGATTGCACGGTCCCTGTGAAACAGAGCCCTTGAGCTGTGTGGACCTGGCTGTCACTCTCTGTGGGTCTGGACGGTGTACTCTGCTTGACCACCAACCCCACTCTTGGTTGTAGATGGTTTGCCTTTGCAACATCAGGATTGTGTGTGTTTGGTGGGGGCATGACAGTAGGGCAAGGTCAGTCAGGATGGTGAGCCTTGCAAACATAATGGTTTGGAGAGGGCAGGAGAAGGTTTGGTATAGGACAGTATTGGTTATTTCTGATTCTCTGTCCTTTGGTTTAGCCTGTGAGATGACTATGTTAGATTTTTTCCGCAACTTTGTCTGTGACTATAAAATACCATGCATGTAGCAGCTTAACCCAAAACCCCTTTAACACAGTCCACCATTTACATGTCCACTATTTACATATGTGCCATTTACATGGGGGTCCTGAGGGCACCCCCAGCCCTGCCTGCCCCTGCCCAGCCCCCGGGTCTCCCCCCACCTGTCCATGGCCCAGAACCCTTCATCAGCCCCCAGGGCCATCAGTTCCTGCCACAGCAATGCCACAGCAGGGCCAGTCTCCAGCTCCCCACAGCCATGGGTGCCGCTGAGCTCACCCACATCCCAGCCTTGGCCATCCATGACCCAGGGAGGTCCCCAATGCCCAGGGGCTGAGGCTGTCCCAGTGCCCTTTGGCTGCCCTGATGCCCCTGGCTGGGGCAGTGGGACAGGCCCAGGTTGCCAGGCCTTGCCCAGCCACCCCCATGGGGAGCACCCATGGGGAGCCCTGCAGTCCCGGCCCCGAGCCCCAAGGGAGCCGTCCCGCTTGTGCTGCACCCTGAGATGTGTAAGAACAGTCAAACAAGTATATAAAATTAGGTTTGTCCTGAAGTGTTAAAAGACCATGGCCACGCTGAGTGATTCATATGTAAAGTGATTTCTGACTGCGCACATTAAGTTTGCCGGCAGAATACATCAGTGCTTTGCAGAGCTACAACTATACCTGGGTTTCCTTCCCATATAAGAAATTGGATTCAATGCACCAGGTACATATCTTCCTTACAAATATTTGAAAGTGTAGAATGCTGTCTATAGTGTTAGGAGCAGAAAAAATATATAATTGAGTTAATATATAAGTTGGCCAGGTTTGTTAATGTATTTTAATCATGAACAGATTTGACTAAAAGCTTCCTTTTAACTCTGCCGGTAATTGAAGAATTTCACAAGAAAAGAATGACCTCTTACTGTGTTTTTCCTTCATCTCTGTTGAGAGAAAAGACTCAAATGCTTCTTTCTAACTTCCCCAATACTTTTTAGCCATTAGCCCTTCAATCTAAATGCAATCATTTAAAACAGTTTAGTGGAAACCCCTCTACCGTCACAATGATTTATCAGAGTGGTTGCTCCACAGTTGACATGTCAGTCTATAGATACACTTGAGGATGACAATAATTAAAAAGCCCTTGACAAAATGTCATTCAAAAATAGTTTTTTGTTGCATATATTTTGAATGTGAATTTAGTGCTTGTGGAAAGTCCCTGACAGTCAGTCCAGGAAGATGAAGTCTGACTTTCTCCACAGAGAAGCACTTGATTGCAAAAACCCCAAATGGAGCCTTGCTCCAAGACTAGTCTTAAAAGAGGCAGGTATTTAGTTTCTATAGATATATAACGGTCCTTGGATTTACTGGGAGAACCAATATGAGAGTCAATTAGTTCCCATTTATACTGTGTCTTGGTAACACGCAAACATGACTTACTTGAATTGGATTGCGACTGCACCCTAATTTCACAGACAAGTGAAAAATCATGTACTGATAATGATTATCAGCTGTTGCTGAGGTAGGCTAGATTTGTACCAGAGATTTGAAAAGTCTTTGAAAAGCCTTGCTAATTAACCTCACGTTAAAAAGGTTTCTCTGTAAATTCATTCAAACCTGAACTGGCAAATACAATTTTAACAACAATGGGAAATTAGACGAGTGCAGTTCCTCTACCCCTTCTCTTTTTCAGAGGTTTAGCCATTCAAGAAAATACCATACATGTGTTACACTCCATTCTGAAGCTGCAGCACATCCACCTTATCCAAAAAAATTTTACTCAGCTCCGATCTTTTTGCTTCTTTAACAACAATTTTGTAAGTCCCAAAGGCTCAAGCTCATTAACATTGCTCCTTAGAATGACATTTTCCTTCTTAGGCAGTAGTGCTTATAAAAGTAAACTAAGTGCAATTTTAACACTAAGGACATGGTGAAACAGAACTGCTTGGTCACTGGGGATTTTTTTGCACCTCTTCGCCTATTTGCCTAGAAACCGGTACTATAGTTAACACAATGCTGGATCATGTTGATGAATGTTAGTGAATTTTCTGCTTCAAGTGTATGGTACTCAGATCAAGACTTTGTATTTTCATTTGTGTTTAAATGTTCATTGTATAAATTCACTGCTGAGGATATTACAGGACTACTATCTGCATATTTTTTCTATCTCTACTCACATGTCTGAAGTTAAACAAGTGCATTTACACATATGCAAGAGTAAGGAAATGGAGAGTGAAACTCTAACTTGAACTTGTGAAGGATATTCAGATCAGAAATTTCATTAGTCAGCCGTATACATTTTCATTTTCCGTTTTCCTTTCTTCCCCTTGCATTTTTGTGCAATGCCCCAAGACTTCCCGCTGTGGTATTTTTTTGACTGAAGAAAAAGCATTCTTCTAGGCATAAAGAACAAACCATAACCTGTGCATATAATCATGCATACAACACCCATAGTGAGCCATTCTTCAACTGTATCTCTCTAAACTGTAGCGCCAGCAGATGTGCCCGAACAATAATGAAGGACGGGTTTAAAGCTTGCATTAAAACCAATAAGAGTTTTGTCGTGAACTTTAAGGGGATTCAGGAATATTTATTACAGGAAGTGCAACATTGCTATACCAAAAATGAAAGAAAAAAAACGAAGAAAAAGCACTGTTTGGTGATTTAACCAACTACTACAATGCTATTGGGAAGACTGGAATGTGGGAGAATAAAACATTCCTTGAGTTTGGTGTGATCTTATTTTGGGTAATGATGAAGGCTCTCTGGAAATAAAAAAAACTTCATGTAAAAATTGAATATTCCTTTGATTTGATGGGCAGTTTTGTCCAAGTGTAGCTATATTTATACTACATTATTTGTGATGGATTATGATACTAACAGAAATGGCAGAAAGTTTTGGTGAAGAATACTTTAAAAATGTTAAATAGACTATTTCATTGAAGTCTGCATTGTGGGCACAACAGAGTTGAATCCAGATTACTGTGACAATCTGGTTTTGTCCACAGAAGTTTCCAACAGGCTTTCCAAGAGAAGAAATTTCAAATACTCTGGCTTTGGGAAAAGGGCCCTAATGGTCCCTCATTCTTATAAATTAGAAATGAGAACTAGACACCTAAATATCTTTGAGGATAGGGACCTAAATATTTAAGCATTTACTGCATATGATAGTATAAGCCAAAAGATGCCTAATGATAGCTATGAAAATGTAATTAGGCACTACTTCACAGCGAGTGCTTAAGTCTATGCATGAGGCAATGCTGATTGCCTTTGTAAATATGGTTATGAGTGCTGTAACTGAGAGGTTATTTTGTAACTTTTTAGTAGAAGGGCTTTAATACAGGATACATCAATGTGCAATAAATAATTCCTTTTGGCATTTATTTTTATTTAGTTTCAGTTACTTAAAGGCCTTTTTATTAAAGATTCAACATACGTTTTTCTCCAGAATTAAGTACACTAAAAATCAAATCAAAAGTAAGCATTTCACAGCACTGCTTTATATGTATGGCTTTATAATAAATCTTCAATTTTACAAACATTGTAGCAGCAAAAAAAAAAAACAGAAAAAAAAGGCATATCACTATCCATCACAAGTAGCAGTTTCACGAGGAAGCCTATGACAAGGTTTTGCGCAGTTTGCACCAGCATTTGTGTTCCCAGGAGGTAAGCAGGACACCAATTTAGTAAGTACTTATCAGTAAATAAGCTTTCAGGTCTTTACTGTATTTAGAGTGCTGACTTTCAGCTTTGCTTGAATAGATTATAAAACTAATTCTAAGATAAAAAACAAGCTTTTTAATCAGCTGTGGCAAAATACTATGTGCAGTCTTGAACAGCAGTTATAAAAGGTGGAAAGAAATTACTACTTCATTTTCAATACCAGTAGAGTCTCATTTTCCATTTATATCATGTGATTCTTGTTAGATGAGGGAGTTGCCATAAATTAGTTAGATCAGATGAAATCTGTAACACAGCCACAAATCCTTTTTGCTTCAAAGCAATCATTTTAAAGCATAAATTATCATGAGGAAAGCTTTTATGTATTTTTTCTGACTGATTGTTTATTCGTTTTGATTTATAAAATAATTAAAAGATAATGTGAGTATCAGAATCCTACATAGCCAAGGAACTGGTTTTAATATGGGATGGGTCATGCACTGCAGGCAGAATAAATAATGACACCTTTTTTTTTTTCAGAGGAGAGAGTGTTTTTCTAGACTGAGTCTGACTTTCACCAACAGCTGTCTTACCTAGCTTAATCAAGCTGCAGGAAAAGTTCTGAAGTATCCCAAATGGCCTAGCAAAGCCAGAATGTAATGTGACCCATTGAAAAAAGGAATAAATGATTTTGTAGGATTTTCTAATAAAATTAATCCAGAATCTTAAATTTTCTTATAATTTTTTTGGACGTTTCATCACGAGGAATACAATTACCAACCTAAAATCAGGACTTCTTCCCATATAAGATTTGATCATATTTTACTATTTATTGTGTTGCATATATAAATGAAAATAGTGGATAAGGTCTAATTTTGAACAAGCAAATGCTTGTTCCAACTCCTAGTTGACAATGAGCAGCCATCTCAATATGACTAGCAACAAGTCTCCCTTTGAACATGCAACTAAAAAAATCAGGATATTTAAGTGGAATCAAAGCATAGATATGCCTCTAAGGACAGATAATCTGTCACCCAGAACTGCTAACCTCAGACTCTGAGAATATTTATAGTCTATTATTAAGCCAATAGTTTGCTGAAATGGGCTTTTAATAATCTTCAAATATGGCATTAAAGTGTATTGTCCATCCTAAAGGGTAACATCTAACTGAAGGCCTCCCTAGTATTTGAATTAACCAGCCCCAGCTTTTGACAAACAACTAATCAAACAGTTTTGATAGCATACATTACAAACAGAGAATAAGATCTTTTCCATGGGTGACTATAAACTTTCAGAACAAGAACGGACTAGCAAGAGTTGCCAGTTAGTGTTTAGCACCATCCATCCCTGGTGTATTCATCTTCATCCTTAAGTAACAAACAAAATACATGCTACATACACATACATAAATGTAAGTATATGTGTGCCCAAATACACACATATGTATGCTCAAAGAGCAAGTTTTTCAAAGTGACATGTCAAACTTTAACTATCAAAGCCAGATTATTTTTTTTTAAACACACAGTATGTTTCTAAGTTTTGGAAATGGCAGTTTCAATTAAGGTTCAAAGACTTGACATTTTTCAAAATTTACTGAGTGTGTTCAATGTAGTTTCTGTAGCACTACAGGCATCAGCGTGACCTTCTAAGAGCCCTGCTCCGCATCTGAGCTCAAAACACGTATGTACTGTTGGTCATATCAATGAAAAGAATATTGGATGCATATGATTAGACAAAGTGTTGCAAACCGATCTCCTGGCCGTCTTGCTGTTGTGACGCGACAAAGATATTTACTGTGACATTTAGGGGCCTCACTAGAAAAACCTCTCCATGATTAGAATAATTGTTCTGGGAAAGAAGTGTAGAAAAACTTTTTCTTCTGTTATTAACATAATGGAATAACTTTATCAAAAGAATGTAATATATGTTGCTCTTGTGTCTTACCTTGATTTGGACTTCAGAAGTTTAAATACTTAAGAAAGTTTTGTGATTAGATTAGCTTCCTGGAGACCTGCTCTGTCTCAAACCAGAATTCTCTTTGTAAAAGACCCATAAGCAGAATGATAACAAACACCGTGTAAAATACTGCAGAAAGCAGTACTCTCTTACTGGAGACTCTCAGAACTTAACTAACAGCAGCGCTGCAAACATATATACATACATATATATATATGTATATAGGTGTACCAGCTAGTGTTTGCAGAACTGGGATGAGGATTTCTTACTTATCCCAAAAACCTCAGGTACTGCACACTAAGGGAGTGTGCCTGCTTATAAAGTTAACCAAATCTGTTAAGATTTCTAGCATTGAAGTTCTGCCTGCAATCTTGCTGGGTCTGTAAAACAAAGTAGAACAGATTCAGCACTTGTTTAAGATAGTGCTCTACTGTCGTCAGATTACACTAATGAGATTTTGGCTTCTGATATAGGCAGTCTGGAGTGACAGAAGTGTCAGTCATGAAATTTTCATCTCTGTCCTGATTGGCTTCCTTCTACGTTCCTCTTATGGAAGAACAGTGATCAGAACCTGGCCATAAAGAGGCAAAATTATCTTTCCTCCATTTTGCCCTCGGGAACAGACAGAAGATGAGCTGGAATAAGAAGAGGGAAGCAGCTATACCGTCTCCCCATGTGGGTTTTAAAGACAGAACAGACAACGTATGGGAAGCTCTGGATCAGCTGTTGAGGAACGCATGAATCCCATTTTAAATTCTGCAATGCTACGCCTATTAGGGGGAGAGGAAGGCATGTGCAAACTGCCGTCTTCCCTAAAGCACCAGAATGCAAAGAGAAAGTCTACTTAAAAATAACAGGCAGAGGTTGAGAAAACAAGACAGAAGGAGACAGGTACAAATTACTGAATGTCTGGATTGCTGCAGGACTGGGAGAATCTAGTTGATAGCTTGGGAAAAACTTGGGGGTGGGTGATAACAGGGTATTAAACAGAATGGTGATATTGGAGGAGAAACTACAGTCTCCTCGCTAGCTGTAGTGCTGTAACCCAGCCTGCAATTCGATCTCAGTCAGGTTTTCTAGCAAGAACCCCTGTGGTGGGAGCCAAAATTGCATCGCTGGAAGTTCGTGAGAGTTGGCACACACCAGGGGTGACCGGAGGGAATTGCAAATGGGAATATGGACAAAGAAATATGATATCTCTCCCCTGAATAATCTGAGGACAATTTCATGCCTCTTCTGAGTCTGAGTAATGCTTTTTTATTATTTAAGGTTGGCAATACTTCATTCTTTTCCCACTCACTTTGTTAAAGTAATAAACACTGATCATCACAAAGCTGAAAAATACTTTTGGAAATACCAGGCTGTGCAAAACTTCCCACTTACTTCATCTCGTAAGACTTTTTACGAACGACAAGAGGGTAGAACCAAGCCATGAGTGCTGTGTGGAGGATGTGCCTCACTGCTTCACGCTGGGACAAGCCCCTTTCCTCAGGATCTGACTACCACCGTGTGCCTTGCTGCCTATAAAAAGTCTTCCTCTAACCGTTCATTTTCTCTGACCTGGTTTTCTTACCTAGTTTTATTCTATTTAACTCTGTTATCTTCAGACAAGTACATTTCTTCTGGTATACTCTGGCATACATGGAGATTCAAGTCCTTTATCTACACAAAGTACAAGTGAAAGCATACATCCTTTCTACAGCTTATCCTTAATTTCCTGTCCCTCTGTATCTGTTTATGAATTATCTATGAATTGCTCTTAAAGTGGAGAAGCACTTAGGCTAAATTTGTATTAAATATACCACACTGATGTCCTATAAACTAACAAATAAAAATAAGTGATTATCTGTCTTCAAGGCCAGGCTGGATGGGGCTTTGAGCAACCTGGTCTAGGGGGAGGTGTCCGTGCCCATGGCAGGGGGTTGGAACTGGATGATCTTCAAGGTCCCTTCCAACCCAAACCATTCTATGATTCTTAGCGTCCATACTTTAAGGCACAGTTGTTAAGAGCTTGGATTTCTGTCATAGGGAGAGCGGACATTTAAATACATCCCAGCACATTAATTTCCTGTGCCTGGTTGCCTCCCCCATGAGGTGACGCAACCCACTTGGGGGCCTGGCGAGCTGAGGGAAACTGAGCGTAAAAGGCAAGTCCTGAATGTCAGCGTGGAGAGAAAATTGAAGGGAAAGGAATAATGGTGGGCTGGAGGCAGCCGACCAAATTGACGTCTAATGGAAGGGTGCACAGAAGCAATGCCAGCGGGAAGCGTTTCGTCCCTTGGCTGGGATGACAGGGGACTAAGCCGCCCCTTTTCCGTATCAAACACAAGGGGAAATGTTTCCCGAGCCCTCTTTTCTTAAAGACGGATGAAAAGATTTGACAAGCCTGCAGGTATCAACGGGCTATGGCTCAGGTGGCTTCACAGCAGCGCCGCTTGATTAGGCGCGCAGGACCTTCGCCCCTCCAAGGATGAATTATAAAGGAGGGACAAGAAAAACTCTGGCGCGTTTTCCATTTGTTCCCCGAGACCGGGCTTCCAGTCCCAAGAGGGCGGGGGGAGTTGGCACGGTTGCTTCCCGGGCCTGGCAAGGCTGCGGGGTTCGGGGGGGCTCCCGCGGCACCGGCACCCCACAGCCTGCCGCTGGGCGACGCGGATCCCCGAAAACCCACGCACCCCTCTGCCGGGGGGCTCCTCCTCCGCGGGGACCAGTGCTGCCTCCGCAGCGGGGGGGTGGGAGGAGGGGAAATGTACAGCTGTACGGGTGTCCCCCCCAAAAAAAAAAGTTGAAATCCCCCTCCTCCCCCTTTTCGATAGGGTGTCTCAGTCCCCGTTCCTCCCCCGCCCGCTGCCGCGCAGGCGGTGCGGCGGGGGCTGCCCAGTCATTCCTGCCCCGCGTGGGGCCATTTGCTCGCTAATTGCTCCTCAACTCATCGACCGCGCGCGGGGCGGGGGCGGAGGGGGACGGAGCCACCGCCCTGGCGCTATTTCAGGGCGGGCGGCGCC
>VZSZ01002948.1:696648-724710 GCA_013398815.1 Ibidorhyncha struthersii | reverse complement strand
GGGCGGGGAGTCGGGGGTCCCGGCGGCAGCGCGGAGGGGGGCGCGCTGAGCGCGGTACCGCGGCTCCGGGGAACGCGGGAGGCGGCTGTTAGCGTTTTCTTTTTTTTTTTTTTTTTTTTTTTTTTTTTTTTTTTTGTGGGGTTTNTTTGTTTTCTTTAGGGCTTTCTGCTTTATTTTATTTTTTTATTAGCTCAACTTTTCCTTGCGCTGTGCAGTGCGGGAAGGGGTTCGCCCGCCGGCTCGCTGGGCGAAGCGCGCACCTCGGTGTGGCAGGAGCGACGTCTCTCTGTGTCTGTGTGTGTGTGTGTCCCCTCCACGGAGGAGTGCGTCCCCTACCTTGGGCTGCGGTAAATGGGCAGGATGGTTGCCCCGCTCGCGTTAGCGGGGCAAGTCGTGAAAGCTGTAAATGGAAGCAGCTGAAACGCTCCCCCAGAGGATAAAGATAAAGTTTCAGGTGCCTGGGCTCTTTTTGCTTAGTCCTGGAAAGAAACCAAATCCGTGGTAGTAAAGGTATTTATAGACCATTCAGCATTTACTCATTTGCAGCACGAGTGCATGTGGAGCTACAAATTAGATTAACTCTTCCCGAGGCTGGATGTGCTTGCCCAATAAACAAGCCTTACAATAATGGTGTCCTTACACAGTTAAATGACTTTTAAAAGTTTGTCTGTTATACTTGTTTTAAGAAACGACAACAAAATACTTGCCGTGTATTACAGAATAATTAGAGTCACTATGGGAAATTCAACTTTGAAAGTGTTGGGGTGGTAGTAAGCAGAACTTGCATTTTTCTGTGACAGATTTTATGAACGTTGTTTTTACTCTGGTAGTGTAAAGACACTCTTGTGGCAATATTTAGTGCTTTCTAACTGAAGCCTCAGTGGGAGCAATTCCTGGATTAAAGATCTTTTGCTCTTGTAGCAAAATGTTTCTTCTAAGGTTACGAGTCTACTGCATTTCTCATACTAACTGCTTCTCCTCCAATTTGCCATTTAAAAGGATGGGTATTACCCTGGTGGGACTAGGAAGCAGTGGGGTTAAGTGGCTGTTCAGGGCTTTTTTTTCCCACAAGACCTGCTTTTGGCTCCCATGTTATGTCTTTTATCTAAGTTTCTGCAGCATGAGGAGAATGTGAAAGAGATGTATGAGCTGTGTCCTCAGTCATTTCTGGTTACGCTGGTTGTGTTACCTCTTGCAGCAGCATGTGTACTCTGTTCTATACTTGGCTCACTTAGTTTGGCGGATGTAAAGTGCAGGATGAGTGCAATACAAAGAAAAGCTCCCTTCATGTAAAGGTTTGTCCTGTTAGTGTATAACCATGTATCTTGACTGGTTGTTGGTTGCAGATGAGAGAACACAAAGGTTGGTTAAAAAAAACTTCATGTCTGTGTGACTTCCAGAAAGTGAAGCTGCAGTTAGTAACTTCACTGCTAGATGCTTACAACTCTGAGCTGAGAGCGCGCTCTTCCCCCTTTTCTTTTATTTTTTTTTTTCCTACAGCTAGTAACTACTTTCAATGTTCAGTTTGATTTCCTGTTTTAAAAATTCATAACTGAGAACAGACACTCTGGAAAAACTAGATAGGGAATGTAACCTATGCATTTCCTCAGTAGCCTTTATATTCTCTGTTTCACTTGGAAAGTCTGTTTCCAAATCAACTTCAGTGGCAATAGGTTAGGTGTAAGGTATCATAATACAGGCAGGGGGATTGGACTAGATGATCTCCAGAGGTCCATTCCAACCCTGACCATTCTGTGATAATAAGTGTAAGATCTCAAGTGCCTCTGAAATGTTTTTCCAGTTTCCTGCTATAAAGTAGTATTAGAATTTAGATGTTAGCAGTAAACATGGAGCAAACATTTGTGCTTCTTAATTGGACACAATTCCCTGGTCTATTTTCTATGAATAAGAAACAGGATCAGTTTAAGGATCATAGAGTTGTCCCAGATGTTTATAAGCCTGAAGAGATGAGAATTCAATTTTCATGGTGATATTCATCACAAGTATACCTCTTTTTTCAGCAATATACCCCACAGTGATCTCTTACTCCTGCTTATCTTTCATTGTTATCATCTAACTTTGAAATGCATTGCTTAAAATCTGACTATGGGTTTGGGGAGAAATAATATATAACAAATTAACACAGCTGTTTGTGCAAGTAAGCTGAGATGAACTTGGTGAGATGGTGTTT
Organism: Ibidorhyncha struthersii; assembly: GCA_013398815.1. NCBI lineage: Eukaryota > Metazoa > Chordata > Aves > Charadriiformes > Charadriidae > Ibidorhyncha > Ibidorhyncha struthersii. The sequence continues at coordinate 722,519 of VZSZ01002948.1, read as the reverse complement.
GCAAGCCTGTTCATTTTGTTTTGGGGATTTCTGTAACCCGTTACCTAGGTAAGGCATTTCTGGAGCTGGGATGTTCCATTTGTTTGGACATGCATTCATTCACCTTGAAAGATTTTGGATTGGAAGTCTTGGGAGGGTTTCTTGGAAGTGAAATGCTGGCACAGCCTCCTTAACCATGTAGGTAATGGTAAGGAGGCTAAATTGTCTTCAGGTGGCCTTTCCTAGGCCTGCAGGAAGGATTTTGTGATCCAGTAGGCAAGATCTTGGTGACTGAAAAGAAGCTAGTGCAGTAAGTCCTTGGAGGTTTAGGGCATCAGATACTGAAGGAGTTTTAAAAGAGATTGTATCCCACTTGTTTTTCACTCTGTTTATATTAATTTCATGTTTCAGGAGTCTGCTACTTTCTGGCATGGTATGGAGGAAATTTTTGCCCTCCTGGATACAAAACCTGACCTCTGGTAGGTGCAGGTTTGCCTTTTATGAAACTAGAGAAAAGATATGGTAGAATATGTTGACATGTTTGCCATATAAAAATATTCCACACTCTCCTGTCTTTTGAGGTCTTATTCAAAAACTCAGATCACCAATACTTTAATGAGGTGAATGGGCTGATGCAGATAGCGTTAATCTGGGCATCCTGCTGTCAATTGTAGGTAAAATAGTTGGAAAAAGTTATGAGGATTTACTTCATGTAAAGACAAAATAAAATCTTAAAATTAAAGCTTGTAGGACAATTTAAGGGAGAGCAGGCTCTGTCAAATACTCTTTCTGTTAACAAAAATTTCTTGATAAAGTAATTTCTCACAGTTTATTACAGCACAAAACTAGTATGAGCAATAAAATGCCTAGCAAATTGTTTAAAACCCACAAAACAGTTGTATTGCAAATGTTGCCATTGGGGAATTGTAATGGAATTGGGTTATCCCTGTTGCATCTCCATGGGGATAATTACTAGCTCAAATATTAACTCATCGTTTTTCACTTCCACTTATATGGAACGGCTTGGGTTGCATGGGCATTCGAAGAAGATTCATGCAAATGCAGAATTCAGGAGTGAGGAATGTAAGCTGTGCTGCCAGAGAGAGGGACTGCACCAGAGAAGAATTTAGTGGTCACTGCAGGGTTCTGTTCAGCATGTGCTCGTAATGTGATGACACAGGGGGATAGGTGTAGGAAAGTTACTTTTGATTCTTGTGTATGGCATGGGTGATTCTAGAAATGTTCTTGTGGATTTTTTTTTTTCCAAAAACACTGATTTCTAAGGTGAGTGTCTATAGAGCTCAGCCAGTAATTTTTTTTTTAGTACTCTTTTGAGAAGTTACAGTGACTTGACTTTGAGTATATTCATGGGCAAAAAATCCTGTCTGCTGAAGGCCTAGAAGGGGAAGGCATAGTAAGAAAGGCAAAGTGAAAGCAAACAAATAAAAATTAAAGGAGATGATATTTTGAGCAGGCAAGATGGTTAACTTCTGGGGATAGAGCCTCCATCTCTAGCGATGTTTGATCCTGCACTCGGTACTTATTTTTAAGTTGAGCTTTAGCCAAATGCAAGTTACTGGATTCAATACTTAAATGGCTGTCATAAATCATCAGTCCAGTCATCTGTCTCATGGTCCCTTCTGGCCATAATGGTATTCATTTGTGAATCTCCTCTTAGCAGAAGGGACGGTTTCTATCTAGCTCTTCAGTTTAATGCTTGCCATCTGAACTGGGCCTTCCCCAGACCTGATGGACCACCCTGCTCCTTGCTGATGTGAGACTTTGGCTGAGTGTCATCCCTTTGTCCTGGGGTGGGGGGGGAGGGGGAGGGGTGGGCCAGGCACTGGGAGTTTGTAAAACATCAGTGCTAAACCAGAATCCATCTGGGTCTCAAGGTTAGTGGGCTGAGATTGATCCAGGCAGCAGTTAAGTTAGTATTAGCAAAAAGATGGTGTAAAATGACTGCAAATGTGAACATGTTACAAGTTGCAGTTGCATCACAAAACATTATTACACGTGCCAGTCTGGTAAGTGTGAGTCTTTAACGTATTATACTTGATGTCATGCTTGTTGAACACATGGAGACCATGCTTGGGGCAATGGATGTTGCCGAGCTTGGTAAAACTTACCGTTGTGATTTAATTTCTCTGAAGAACAGGTGGTTTCCATTACCCAGGATTTCTTTCTTAGCTATACAGTGAAGTACCACCATCAAATCTCAAATGCATTTTGATGCTTGTTATGTTAAAAGAAGAATTGTCTTAAAAAAATGTAAATGCAACTCAAAGCGGAGAGTGGTTTTCTACCAAAAAACCCATCTGCATTCCATAAATACTTTCTCATCAATTTAATGAAGATCTAGATTTTATTATTACTGTTCTGGAACTTAGTAACTGTAGTCATGATTAATAACAAAAAGCCCTCTGATTTCTTCAGGTCATACACAGCTTTTAGAAAAAGGGCTTAAGACCTTATTTGTTCTTAAGTTTTATTAAAATATGCAGGTCTGGAGCAAGATGCTGTTATGACATGGTGACTTTGTTTAGAAGAATGATTTGATGTGGCTCAGGGTTTGTGAGTAAGGACTTGATGCTCCCCACCTTCTCTTCCAAGTTACATGACTTGAGTTTTTGACTAGAAGACAGCTGTTTTCATGTTTATATACAGAATAGCAATTGTTAGGAATTAACACTAAGCAATATTAAACAAGTATATATCCTGGACACTTGGTTTCCTATTGTACTTTAATGCCATTAAAAGGTATAGATACAATGTCTGTGGTGATACAGAGGGTGAAACAGACATGCAGTGGTGGTTTTCCCTTCTTTCTCCTCCTTGCTCCTTCTGCCTTCCCCTGGCTTCTTTAGTGTGGAGACAGTAAGTGACGAGATCTGTTTGTACATGTCCTAAACTGGATAACTTGAGTGGGTGCTTCTTCCCTGCTCCCTCAAACACCCAGAGACCCGACAGTGTTCCCTGGGTTCCTCAGCGCAGAGGCACAGCGCAGGACCGCGCTCTGCCTGTTTGGCTGAAACCCGTGTCACGCTTCCACTCCACACGACGATGCCTGGTGAGCGTTAGGGGTAGGTCTCATGGAAAACAAGTGAATTGACAAACGGTTCAGCATAATAAAGCATGTATGCTGTATCCAAGGCACAGTAGCTTGCTGACGGGGGAACCTCATCCGCCAGCGCAGCTCCGCTGTGCTGAGCAGCTGAGATGAGTGTGCAGGGGGCTGGCACAGTCTCTTCACCGTGCTCAAATATGTGTGCTGCTCGTCAGAACGTCTAAATGGCATTTGTGGAGGACTTCTGGGCAAGAAGATAAAAGCGCTATCTCCTCTGAATCTGTCTGAGCTTTAGCGGCATGCTTGTGTGGCATTGCTACCCCAGCTGCAAAGAGCTGGATCCCCTTCAGAAATAAAAGAAATACCTTCATGGTGGCTGAAGGCAGAGATTTGGCTCTGATGAACTGCAAATAGTGCTTTGCAGTGAGGGGAGACTTGTATGTGATATCTCTATTCCTAAAAGTGCGGTGTGTGGGAAGAACTGTGGATTGTGTCCAAAATAGCTTTAGGGGCTGAGCCAAGCTGATCTATGAGGGAAAGTACAGGGTCGTAAAGTTCACATGTGTTAAAATAAATGTCATGTATACTTATTTATGTATAAATATTTTTACATACAAAACTTGGTTTTGGATGGATATACCTTCATATCACTTAAAGAAAATTGTGCTGATAAATGTTTCTGAATGAAACAGAACTAAAATGTGGATATAAACTGTTCAGACTAATTCATGGCCTTGCCTGTTCAGCCGTGGTTTTGTGGGACACTTGTAGCGTGCAGAGCTATTGTAGGACTAAAGCTGCTAGGGATGCAGTCGCAACATCCTCCTGTTCTTGTTCATCCCACTTCAGGACATAAACTTGCTGGATCTAATAAGCAGAATAAACTGCTGATTTTAGCCTGAATGTTGGGATTTGGTGAAACAAGTTTCTGGTGATGTTTACAATCACAGCCAGTAAAGGTGTCTTTGTAGAAGGTAATTAAAGTATGTGGTTTAGATGTCTAAAAGAATTTCATCACTGAAATCAAAATGATTTTGCTGAGTTCAGGGCTTCATCCTGTGCTTTAAACTACTGTACTCAAATCAATATTTTAGTTTTTTTCCAAATAAAATTAAAATATTTATGCTTCTCTTGCTGGAACTAAGTCTCCAGATTTTTATTTTTTTTATTTTGAGGTATTTCTATTATACTTGGTGGGCTTTATTCATTTTTATCAGAAGGAGAATGTAACCATGTACCATATAACCTCCTTCTCTTGGTATAGTGGATGCCTTAATATATAGGCTGAAAAAGTGACTTTTTGGGTAGTTAAGTGGACTTCTTGCCCCCTATTTATGCATTTAAAATGTATGGGGTTTGGTATGTCCAGAAGTGCTGATCACTTCCAGCTTCTGTTAGTACTTAGTCATTGCAGTCTGAGCAGAATTGGAGGGGAGGGAAGTCACTCCTAAAAGCATTACCAAAATGTCTTAAAACTTAACTTCTGTTAAGCAGCCTCTTTGCTCAAAACTGAGCATTTTTTCTCAATGGTAGAAAGGCATTTAAACAGCAGTTTAGTTAGTATCTTAAATTTAATATCTTGCTCTTTAAATATCTGTTTTTAATTTCCTGTCTTCTGTATACTGTTGCCTCAGCAATAATATTTCTTTATGCTAAGAAGTTCTGATATTTCAGATGTAAGTCTAAAACACTATAGGTTTCTTAAACTAGCTTTGACTGCAACACCTGTAAACAATTAGCATTTTAGCTAGTTAAGTGCAGGTACCTGGGTTCTTTCTTGTGTACCCATATCTTGTGATTAACTGTAAGTTTTGTTGGATATTAAAGGTAATGGGTTTCTTTTCATTAAAGGGTTGTCCTGCAATTTGAATCTCAAATTGAAAGAACTCAATTCAATGCTGCTTCTGTCTCTCCCTCTTTAAGGTTGGAATTGTCACTGACTTGAAGGGGTGACTTGTTTGTGGTCATCAGCAGTGGCCAAAATGCAAAACACCCTGGCCTTAAGTAACTCTGAAGTCTGAATGTCTTCCTTGTGAAAGCTAACCTATCTCCTGACATGTATTAATGTCTGGCTGTGGTGTTCTTCACCCATTGTTTAATCTATGTAGATACTTTAAATAAAACCCCGCCTCTTATTTCTGGAGCTTGATTGGCAATGTGCTGTTGTGCAATCTGGCAAAAGTATTGTACTGAATTTCAAGGTTAGTTTTATGCTGTCCTTATCCTATATGATTTATATCAAGAGCGCAATATGATCGAGTTATATTGCAGCATGCAATCAGATACTGTAAATAGTATTATCTACATAAAGTCTTGGAAGTGGTTCCTGGGCTGCTTCTAAAGTGCACTTTGGCTTGGCTATTGAAGCCATAATTTGGATCATCATTTTTAAATACCAGTCTGTTTTAGGCAGATCATACACTGGTTAACTAATTTATTTTCTTGTTTAGAAAACTGATTGAATTGTAAAGAAATATATACTAACTAAACAGGTTTGTTTTTTTTTCTTTTGTAGCTTCCAAAAGCTCTTTGCACCTCTTGTTCAGTCAGTATACATGTTCCTGATGAAACAGAGCAAGTGCACTCCTATCACATTATTTAGGATGTTTGTCCTGCCTAGTAATTTTCATTTCCACTTTGTTGTACAAGGAGGAAAAAGGAAAACAGCAATGTCAGACTTTCCTCAAACATAGTGTTCTTGCCTAAGTTTAAGATGATGTTGGAGAGCAGGAGGAGCTGTAAAATACATGAATTAGTGACAACTTCTGGATGAACTGTAGTCCCAAATAAGCTTGCTGCAAAGAATGTCTGGCATTGCTTTATTCAAAAGGCAAGGTATATTTTAGGAAATAATAATCTGACTTCTACCTCAAGGCATATATTAACAAGCAATCATTGAAGCAAAACTGTTATTTAGCTATGATTTCATTACTTTGTGATGTTAACTTTTTGCTAGATGGAGTCTGCCTTTTTAATTTTCTCTAATGCCCAGGCAAACTTGTTATTTTGATGTTTGGAATTCATTAAACTGCTTACAAATGGATTAATATGACATTTCAACTTATATCATAAGATAGAAGTAGGCTGGCATGATAATGGTTGTCTAATAAATTTATATTCAATAGTATTTTTGTTCTCAATGGCACATGTATGCTGCAAACCATCTCCGTGAACTGTTTTCAGCCTTGCAGACTGACTTTGAAGTGTGAAGCATAAATCTGCTATACCCATGGTATAAGCCTATTTCTTTAGTCCCAAGTGTGCCTTACAATTCTAGGGGCATCCTCTCTTTGGGCTATCTAGCATCACAGTAAGCACGTATGTTCCTGGAAAAACTAACAACTGGGAAAACAGTCTTCTGTGAAGCACTTCTGTTTTTATGTTGGTTGTTCCCACCCACAGTAATTAGGCTAATACAATTAGGCTTTGTGTGATCTTTCCCTTTTTATCTCAAGTGTAATGTTTTGCTGAACACTAGAGGGATATAACTAAGGATTGGCAACATGCACTTGCAAAATGTTATTCAGCTGAATGGTACCCACCTCCTCAGAAGGATTCCTGGTTGTTGTGGAAATCAAGTTGCATGGATTTAAACAATGATAATTTCACAACCTTGCAACTCTGGAAAAGTCTCACTGGTTACTACTTGTTTCCAGCTTGACTGAAATGTTAGTGTGCTGCAAAAATAAAACCCTGTGAATCTACAGAGGACTTGCTGCTTGGTTGGGATTCTTTCTCCATGGGCTTCTGCACCCAACAGATGGGTGAAGAACACTTCTACTGTGTGAAGAAACTTTCTGGTCTACTTTCCAATCCATCTTGGACTTCCTAAATTTATGTTAATGCAGTCATTTCCAGCCCCCCCTGCTTCTCTTTGCGATGCTGACAGCTGGTAACAGCTATAACGGCAGTAGTGTTGGAAGATGCCCTGTCCTCTGGGATGACTGCTGGGTTCTTTGTTTTTTTTTTTTATAGGTGTAAAGATTATCAGTAGTGCAGAAAAGAGCTACAGGTTGAGGCCTGGTAATTCTGCACTGAAATACGCTACTTGCTCAGCATATCCATGCTGGCTTGATCAGTGGATGTAACATAAGGCCGTTTCTGTTGGAGTAGACTCCTGCACTTCCGGACTCTGAAAGTAATCAGAAGATTTTGGTTCATTAGAGGTAATTAAAGGGAACACTGAGTACTAATTGGATGTAATGTCCTACAGTAGAGGTTGCTAAGCTTCCCTTGCCCCCTTGGTGGGGAAAAGAGAACTATTTGTTTGAATATAAGCAGATGAGTAAATGTGATGGCCCTTAGGCTGTCTTTTCCCTTCCTGCTGAGCTATCCCATATGATCTCATCTAGAATTGTGGTCTTAAGGTTTTCTACCGGGTGTCCTGCTAAACAGAGAAATGAGTCCACAAAAGGAGTGTGAGGTTATGATTTGCATGGCAGTGTGGAAAATTAATTCATCATGATGATGGCCATTTGGCTGCTGGTTAAACAGAGGCAAAGATAATACTAATGCATTCTTCTTGCAAGACTGAAGTCAATTAAACCCCATGCAGCTGAGATGGATCCCCTTTCATCAAGATTTCTTTCAAGGCTCATGTGACTTCCCAGTTGCTAATTTATTATCTGGAGGAATGGAATACCAAAGCCAGTTCCATTCTTTAAACTCTTAATGCANCCCCCCCCCCCCCCCCCTTAGAAACTGGCTCTAACAAAAAAAAAAATCCCTTGACTGACTCATTTAGACTTATGTAAAATATTCTGCTGGAAAGTTCTTAGTGATGTGATATGTCGGGATTTCAATCATCTGTCATGGGAAAGAAGAGAGTACAGTGCATAGAGGCATGACTACTGCAGTCAAACAGCTACTTTATATTCAAAACATAAGCACTCGCCAGGAAGAGTTTAAAGCTTCTGCAAATCTAGAATGGCTTCAAAAGCTCCAGAGCTAAGTTTTATGAAAGCACTGTATTTTTGTGGCTAGGCTTTTAAAAACACTTACTTCTGCTTAATTGATATTAACAGTGTCTTTCATCTCTTGTAGCTGTTGTAATTTGAAAAATACTTGAGTTTTAGACTATTCACTTCCTGAAATTGTTTTTGAAATTATTCATTACATAAGTTGTAAAAAAAAAAAAGGGGGGGGGATATTTTTGAAGAACAAATCTGTTAAAACTCTGAAATCCCAACTTGATTATGAAAGATGAACCTAATGCTCCTTGTTCTAAAATGTTATACCTTCTAGCATCCTAAACAAATAAGGCTACATGTCTATCAAAGTACAGAGATATCTTATTTAAAACTCATGCTTTGTCTTTCATAAGCACTTCTTCAGATGGCAGAAAGAAGGATTCTTCATTCTATCTGAAACTGAAATAACTTGCAACAACAAATGTTCTTCAAGAGAAGTAAAGCTCACCAAGAATTGCAGCTGTGGAATGGAAAGCCCAGCTTCAGCTAAGCTTGAGGTTACTTGCCAGTACATGCCATAACAGGGACTGATGGGGAACCTTCTATTCAATATAGGTGTACAGAAAATCCCTGGGGGAAAAAAAATGATAGCCTCTCTCTGCTTCCCACAGTGGGAGAGAAAGGCTAATTGAGTTTCCTGGCTGTAAGTGTAATATGTTGCAGTTCTGACTTTGCAGTGTTAATTAACTACTGTTAATCTACTTGTAAGGGAGCAAGATGAATCTGTATTATTTCAAATACGGATGGCCATTCGCTGATCAAATCCAACTTTACGTCCTGTTCACACTCTGACTGAGCTTAATCTCCTGAGCAGGCTTTCCTCTGACTTCATGCTTTGGCAGGTGCACCTGCCTCCAGGTGCATGTGCCACTGCTGGATACCCCAGAGCTTGACTTATAGCTCCATCATATGGAGTTGAGGGTCCTGTTAGAACCTAATGCAATGACCTGGCATTTTTACGCTTATGAGTAAAGCTGCAATGTACGCACAGGCTGCTCTTGCACAGTGTGGGTACCAGCAGCCTGAGCTGTAGGCTGGGAACTTGACGTGTTAGACCTAGTGGCTAGACAGTGTACCAAACATAGCATGATGGTAGCTGTTAGCACTTCTGGAAACAGAATAGCATGTGAACAATATTTTATTGTGAAAGAGAAAGTATGGGATGTACCTGAGTGATTGAAAGTAATAGGTGGTTGGGTATTCTAGTAAGTAGTATGTTAGTAAAGAAGGGGAAGGCTTGTGTCTTTGTAAATGCTCTGGCTGCAGTTTGTTGACAGAGAACAATTAATAAAGGAGACATGAAGCCTTAAAATAGACAAATGTACTCCTTGTACATAACACTGAATGTGTGGCAGATAGTGCTGTTGTTGAAGTGCTGTATTAGTTTAAAAGAAGTTCTGAAGCTATAACTGCTAAATACTACTAGTATGAGTGTATCCTATGTGCTTCTATCCAGGCAGGTATGAAACTTGTAAAGAGAAATGTATAGTATGTTAAAGTCTTCCCATCCAGTCACTCTCAATTGGTTTAGGAACACGTAGTTCTCTCCTGTGTCTTCGGTATGTATGATATAAGCATATGGTGTCTGGGGAAGAAAATAAAAAATCAATTTCACTTTGAATTTCTTATTAAATATTTTTGTCTAATTCAATTAGAATGCTGCTGGCAGCAGTTTACAGAACGCTTGTCAAAGTAAAGAACAACTTGGTGTGTTTTGTTTTCAAAACTTCAAGTGCCAAATCATTTAAGTTCAGTCAGATCCTAAAACTGGCACTGTAATTAAACCTGCATTATTTTTTTTTGTGTAAGAGTTCACCTGTGTAGGAATGGACTTCACAGGCATCTCATGCAGATGTGAGTGTGACTGGAATGAGGATATCTTTACAGGGTGGCTGTGAACCAGAAATTGCATTGACTTAGCTACAGTGTGTATGCAGCTTATTTAACGAAGTGATGAACAAAGTACACAAGCCTGAATATGCTGAAAGGCAACAAAAACTGTGAGTTGTCTAGGTATAATCGTGTGTGGGATTTGATCTGTTCTTTTCCCCCCTGCCCTGATGGGAAGTTTATCTACTTACTGCTGTTCATAAGGACTTAAACTGAATTCAGCTATTTCTTCAATGCATATATTTATTCAAAGATGCATGAACCAAGATACTTCAGAGTCAATTATTAAAATCAGTAGAAAATGCAGGTGTGTGAAACGTAACTTTTCTCTTACATAGGAAACATGCTTGATATTTAGTAATAAATCAGCTCAAGTTTATACAGTGAAGACTTGTATTTGTATTATTTGAATACTGAGTTCTGTCCCAATTCAGGAAAATCTACCAGCAATGCCATAGGATCACTCACCTCTAAAGATACTCGACTGATACTCAAATAATGCTTGTGAGTTAATTTTGAGCTGTTTCACAGCACATAGTATGTCCTACACATTGTCTTTCCTGTGATCCTTGGAGTAGGGTTCCAAACTCCAGTGTTCTGTAAAATTAATGTTTTTACTGACTCTACTGATCAGCATACCCAGTTAAGATTTTTTTTCTCCAGAAAGAATAAAATAGTGATTTGTGATTTAATCTTGTTATATTCAGGTATATGTTTCAAAGCTATAATTACAGTAGGGTCTTGGTTAAGAGAGCTTAATTTTCTTATTTTAGGAGAAAATTAGTTATAATATTTAATGATCATAGCTTTCTTTTGCAGGAATACATCTTATTTAGAATTGATATTTTGGTGTTTTGAATACTGCAGAGGCCATATACCAGTTTAAACATAAATATCTTAGACATGTCAATTAGTTAAAAAACAAGCAACAAAATGCACCCAAAACCACCACCAACATAAAACACTATAGAACAGAGTTTCTTTCTTTAGTCAGGGTCATGTTTACCTGTGTTCCTAGCTCCCCTAGTACATTTTGAATTCTAGAGTGTCTGGACCATGCTCCTTTAATTAACAGAGATAATTCTGAGGTATAGCTTTATAATGTCCTTGAATTATCTCAGTAATACTTTTATCAAAAATATGATACAGCTGTAACAAAATCATAGTTTGAAGGAACTTGAATAGTAACACAGATCACAGAGTACCAGTTCAGCTGTCCTTTCTCCTGCCTTATCCAATCTTAACAAACCAAAGTGCCAGTGGAGTTGAAGGAGGGAATACTTACACAAGATGCAAGTTCTGCTTTGTCAGTACTGTGTGTTGATCAGAATGCATAGAATACATATTTTTCCTTCCTGATGGAGTTTGTTTCAATTTTGCCATGGAATCATAACTTATAGCACAAAACCTCATTTATGTTATCTTTCCTCTTACAGTACCAGACTGCATTATAAATGCTTTCTGAATTTGACCATACTTTTATTTACAAAAACTATGTGTATGTGCATAAAAACACACAAGGCTGAAAGCCATAGCCCCAAGAGCACACTTTGGAGATGTGCGTGCTTCTGCGTTCTTCTCACTCTCTGCGTTCTGCCTGCCAGGCAGATGGAATCCAAGGACAGGGGAAAAAAACCTGTATCTGGCCATATAACCCTAATGTGTGCTATACTGAAACAGACTGAGGCATGTAAGAAAAGATCCAAGGCTTCTTAGCAGCATTTTTCCTCTGGATGCTGCTTTTTTCTAGCAGCAATTCCTCCTTGCATGCCTCTGGATGAAAGCTTCTGTACTGAGAAGAATATGCCATGGACAGAAAGCGTGATAGTAACAGCAGTCAGATGAGTGTGGGGAGCTATGGTTTGCTTCCCAGATTGACTCCTGTTTGCTAGTGAGGACTGGGCAAGTCCTGCAATCTGTTCTCCCTCTATGAAATAGTAAAAGTAGCACTTGGGATAGTGTGTTTGGGAACACATATGTGCGTGGTGGTGGCAATGGCTTTCTTTTCCCCACCAGCACACCTCAACATCAGAGGTGCATTAACAGTTCTATTGCATTTTCCATTACAACATAGTAGATAACTAGCTGGCTAGTAAACTGTAGAGGAGACAAGATGTCCTGAAACATAGAAAAGGTAGGACAGAAAATGGACTCCTTTCTTTCAGCAAGGCAAACCATTATCCTGGTGAGATTTTGTGGGTTTTCTTTTTTGAAGCCCTGCCATTGAAATCATTTGGCTATACCGAATCCCTGCTTTCTGTGAAGAACACAGAAGAAGAAATGCATCTTGAAGAATTGCATCCTTGTTAAATACTAGTAGAGCTGAAATAAAAATCAGCCAGTCGGTGTTGGTTAGATTGCCTTCTGTCTGCAGACAAAGCTCTGCACTCGGGTGCTTCATTAGGCCTGGCAATGGTGCATACCACAATCTTAATTTAAGCCTTGCACACCTTTTGTAATGCTTTTGGGGGTAGAGTGAATGTTGACTTATAAAAGCGGCCTTTAAAAATATTCTAGCAAATCTTAGTAGTGGTAACCCCTTTTGGGGGAGGAAAAGGGGATTGGGCTGAAAGGAGTAATCTCAATTGAAGAACACCATGAGTGGTTCTGCAGAAGCCTGTGACCTGTTCTGTTCTACAAAGAAGTATCCTGGACCTCTTCATCAGGCAACACATCAATGATTTTAACTGTGTTATGTGAAGGAGTAGAGTAAGGGTTGTGAAATCTGTAGTTCACAGGAGCAGAGAAGTTCCAAGAATGTAAGTGGATTTTATGCAAGTGTCAAAAAAAAAAAAAAGGCTGGAAAAAGGTGTTGAAAAATTCCAAAGGACATGTAAGATGTGGCTTTATAACATCATGGATTGCTGTGTAACACAGAAAGAATACACAAATTTCTAGGGTACTGAATCTGACCCCTCAGAAAAAGGGGAGAGACTGTGGAGATGGTACTGCAGCAATGGATGTTAGTCTAAACTGTCTCAATGCTCAACAGAGGAGTATGGAGCTGTAATTTAATTGTATAAAAAAAACTGAACACAAACCACCTTGGTTTAAAGAAGTCCTTGTAAATGAATATTTTATTTGCAGAACCGCATCTCCTGTTGTCAATTTTCACAGTAAATTATGATACTAATCCTACTTAAATGGTTGTATAACCAATTAGGGCTAGGTGTTATCAATTCGCTGTAGCCCTGGAAGAATTTAGTATTCAAGTAACACATTGTTTGTGGAGAAGTTTGAATGGTGAAGGATGTGGATTAGAATTTTGGTCATTTTTCTCTGTGTGTTTCTTCATAATTATGAAGTACTAAGTCTTCTCTGTATTGCTAAATGCATCATCTAACTAATTTTCTAACTATAGCTACATATAGTGCAGAGATTTTGAATAAAAAAAAAAATTGAAGCACCAGACCTATAGTTCCTATGCCAAAAGGTGACCAGCTACTTGAAAAGCCACCTTATCCTAGAACTAGCTATACCAATTAAACAAACTCCTGTCTAGTAGTGAGAGAAACTTAAAAAAGCCCCAAATCACGTAAATAACTGCACAGCATGGAAAACTGGATCCCTTTTGCTTCACAAGACAGTTCTTACCAGAAGAAACCAATACACTTCTAGTAGTAATTTTCCAGTTTTATAAAAAAAAAAATGGAAGTCTCAGTTTTGCAGAGTAAAAATACTCTACAGAAAATGGTAGACTATTGAGCATCTTCACTTTAGAAATAAACAATATAGGTTGCTTGTGGTTGACCTCTTGAGGTGTAACTGGCCTTTTTGAGATCATCAAGTATAAAGGGCTGATACTTCATGAATGCTGCTTTGCTAAGTGACATTATATTTACTTAATTGAAACTTGAAAGTAATTTGATTAGAGGATAAGGATTTTTCAGGGTTATGTTATATTCTTTTGTTGAGATTTGTGGAGTAAATATTAAAATGTCAGCATGCTGAGAGTGATGCTTTTTGCGCCCATTCCTTTAAAGCAAAAGATCTGAGACTCTTGGACTGTGTCAAGTGGTTTACATGTGTTTAAAACCTTAGAGTATGTTTTGGGGAATGTACTGGAGCTTTTCACCTTTTCTATATTGTGCCTTCTAAATATACAAACTAAGAATGAGACTTGAACAACTACCAGACCTTTTTAATGGTCAGTGCCATAATGAGGTTAACAAACCCTGCCAAGCTGCCTTTAAAACTCAACAAAAAAACCCCAATCCTTTAATTCAGAGCTGTTGGAAATGATTATCTTAAGCTTCCTGTGTACTTGCCTGTTCTCTGATGGAAGCTATTAAAGGAAGATGATAACACTTTAGGTTAAATTCTGTTCCATCCTCTGTAAGGATTGACTGGAACGCAGTAGGACTCTGTGTTGATAAGAAAAGGGGAATCACTGTTTTGTGTAGTGGAGTTGAATTTTTCTTGTTGTCCCTTTTTGAATCAGAACTTGATTCAGATTATTGTCACTTTGTACCATAACTTAAAACCTACTTAGTCGTACGCTAAACCCACATAGCCTGACTTCTGGCACTGATGAGATGGAGCCCTCTCCTACCCACAGGCTTATGTGAGTGCAGTTCAGACTTTGATTGATGGCCAAATATAGCCTGTATTGTCTGTAGGTGGTGTAAGCATAAAGATTATTAGTATAGGGAAAAAGAATTTCCCAGTCTTGGGTTTGCTTCACAATTTTGTATCTTTCAGCTACACTCTTCCCCTCTCTGCATTCCCTTACAAGATATGCACTCTAGCATAGCAGTGTACGCAATTCAATTTAATACCTCTTGCTGGAAGAGGTTAAGGAAAGATATGGAAAAATCTATTCATCTTTAGAAAGATGGCTTTTAAGTGCTTTTCCATAACAAGTTGTTTAAATATTCAATGTGATGTAAACATAAACAGATATTCTTTACAAAGAATAGCTTCATTAAATATCTATTCAAAGCAAATGCATATATTTTATAACATGACAGTAGGACTGGAAGGTGCCTATTTAAGGAAGAGAAAATTATTTTATAAAATGATCAAATCGTAGATATACAAGTTTCTAGCTTGCAAGGTCTTTCTGAAGCGCTAATGGGATTGCAGACCTCATAAGCTTTGCAACAGTGTATTTTAAATCTTCAGACTCAATGGGACACATCATAAGTTAGTGTACGTACAAAGGAGTATTTGCATTGTGACTCTCTCAATCCTGCATGCATATGTGCACAATTGAATCTCATGAGGAATGTAATTTACAACCTAGTGAAGTTCTCTAGGCTATAAATTTTGGTAAGCGGACGCTTTTTCAAGGTTCATGTCCTGTATGTCTCTCTGTAAACCTCCTTTCTCAAATGCTCATTTCCCTGAACCCCTCTGACTCGCAGGAGACTAATGGGGGATCCCTTTTGATTTACCATCTGTGCTGTAAATTCTCCCCACAAATCCCTGTTCATGAAATGCTTGCTCCCTCTCCCCTTTAACACTACCTACAATGCACTTTTTATACGTGGTAGCTTGTTGCTGTGCTGCTGCTTGCCCTGAGTGATGGCACTTGTTCTCAGGCTGGCTGGTGATGATGGCCTTTTCACTTGCATTTGATTGCTAGATTATGTATTTCTGGTTTGAAGTGCATCCATGAGACTCTCCTAACCACAATTAGAGTTATGTCTCTGCTTCTGATTTTTGCATAGCCAGTACTGGATCTCAAAGGTAGGATCAACAGTAGGAAAGCTTAAAATACCATTAAAGGGAATCGGTAAACTATGAAAGCCTCAAAGCTGGTGCTTCTGTCCTAACCCTTTGTACAAGTTCACTTTGAATTGGTTTGGCAACAGCCCTTTCTGGTCTACAAAATCTATGAAACTGGTGTTTCCCTCTAGACTATGATCCCAGTTGGAGTATATCTGTCCTGTTACAGACTAGTGTTGGGCTCAAAAGGCCATGTGATGTGTTTTAGATGGCTTTTCTTTCAGAAAGTGCTTTATATCATTCTAGCCCTTTGAATCAGTTATAATCAGGAGTGAAATCTATGTGGAGCCATAAGTTTTGATGCTGTGTAGAAGCAACTGAAACCTGTCATGTCTCATCTGAGGGTTTTTTCTTGTCAAAGTCTGCTTTGTACTCCCTCCCTCCTAATTACCTGTTACTGCACCTCTGGAGTCTAATCTCAGCCATGGAGAAAATGACTGAAAAAAGGGTGAAATAAGGTTTTCAACTGGAATTAATGTTTTTATATACACTAACTATATAACTGGCCTACTTGTTGACATGATGGAAGATCTCTGAGGAAACTAATAGCAAGCTACAGCAGTCATTCAGCACAGCAGCCCTGTGACAGCTGAGACTACAATGGGTTTTATAAACTCCTTGCTTGTTCTCCTCCCAACCCCAAATTGCACTGCCTTTGCTAAAACATACCCTTTGTAGTCTTGTGATTTTTTTTTTATTTCTTTTCCTATTAAGCTTGACTTCACACCTATTTATGACCCCTTTCCCTGCTGCCTCCCCTGCAGTGGAAATGAGTGGGAGTGTAATGTTGCCACCTTCAAAATACAAATGGAACTGATGTCAAATAAAATTGTGATAATGGGAAGGAGCTTTTAAAATATTCTTGTTTTCTTTAACTTCTGTGCTTCAGAGATTTGTTTTAGTAATTGAAACATTTCCAAATAATGTTTTTTCTGCTTTTTAACGCAAAAGAACTGAATTTAATTTTGAATATGTTCATAGCACCTCTTAAAGTTTGGGTTTTATTTTTTGTTTTATTATACATAAAGGAGAGTACCTAATTTATGATTCATTTTAATGAATTTAAGTTGAGAATCCACAATATTTGGCAACGTCCAACAGAATATTTGTTTTAAGTGTTCAGTTGTGACTGTGATTCAGTGACACAAGCAGGGCTGCAGGCGTGGTCAGCCTTGTTCTTGCTGTTCTTTAGCTTTACATTTCATTGTCTTTTAGAACTTATGTAACTGCAATGCAATTGTAAACAAATCCAGGCATTTAAGAGCTTGAAAATGATCTACTGAATCAAAGCACAGTAGCCGAGACCTGTTGTGCGAGTGTGGGAATCATTGCATCACTGTTCTATTGGGGTAGTTTTGCTTAATTTGGGTTTTGTGAGAAATGTTCTACTGTTGATAACTAATTACTTATCAATAGGAGCTGTGTAAAATAAGAGTGTGCCCTCAAGTCTATGCCACTGACAATGAGGGTAATTATCAAGATGACACATCAATGGTGAGTATGATGTTGTTGGCAGCACACATTGTCCTTGCAGAATGACAGAAAATTCAGTTTTTCCTGTATGCTTTGCATAAGGTCAGAAGTACCATTGTTTCTTTTAAAAACTGAACATTTTTTCCTCTTCTAAAATAACCCCTTGCTTACTTTGGGCTGTGGTGAGTATTTACTCATGAGCACTGGACACAGTCACTAGATTGTAGTGGTTAGTGAGGCACAAAATGAACCATGAAAACAAAAATAAAGTCTGTATTTTATAAATACTTATTTTCAGCAAAATATCTAGGATATACAACATATCTATGATACTGTTTTTAGCTAGATCAAGAGATAACTTTTAATTGTTTGTTGAGTGGCTACTGGCATTGAGAAAGTGAGCCTTAACTTCCAGCTGTCAGTGTGAAGGAAAGCACGAAAACCTCTATTCAATAATAATCCATCATTAACCACCATATCTCAAGTGGGAGTTTTGTGTCACGGCATTATATCTCTGTTGAACCACTAGTAATTCTCCAGCTTTGTTTATTCATATCATCTTGCTGAGGCTTGAGAATTAAATTTTGGTATTTACTCAGTGGTCAGTTAATGAAATCCACCTGAGAACTTCCAGCCAGGACAACTTCCAGCCTTGTGTTAAACTCCTTAATCTGTCTCTTTTACAGTCCAGTGTAGCAAGAGGGTAGTTCAGTTAACAGCAAAACCCCAGCTGTGCTGTCTCTTGTAGCAGGCGGTCATGCCCTCCTGGCTCTCTTCAGTGAGCATCTGTATTCACAGAATCACAGAATGGTCAGGGCTGGAAGGGACCTCTGGAGATCATCTAGTCCAACCCTTTGTCAGAGCAGGGTCGCCTACAGCAGGTGGCACAGGACGGTGTCCCAGTGGGTTTTGAATGTCTCCAGAGTGGGAAACTCCACCACCTCTCTGGGCAGCCTGTGCCAGTGCTCTGCCACCCTCAAAGTAAAGAAGTTCCTCCTCATGTTTAGATGGAACTTCCTCTGTTCAAGTTTGTGCCTATTACCTCTACTGGACACCACTGAGAAAAGACTGTTCCAATCTACCTGGCATCCTCCCTTTAAGTATTTATAAGTATTGATAAGATTCCCCCCACAGTTGTCTTTTCTCTAGACTTAAAAAAACCCCAAGTGCCTAAGCCTTTCCTCGTAAGAAAGGTGCTCCAACCCCCTTATCATCTTTGTAGCCCTCTCAGCTGATGTACACCCACCTCTTGAGCATCTGTGCCTTAGCGGCAGGAAAGGCATCGCTGTCACTGTCTGGGGCTCAGGACCCTGTGCGGACCCACTGGCAGGGAAGTAGGCCCCTTGGCCCATCCCTGGTGACATCCCCTGGCTTTCTGCAGGAGCAGGGCTGGCTGATCTTCCAGATGCTAAATAAGATCCACTTGCATCATTAAGTTCTCATATTTCATGCGCTTTTGTTGGACAATGTTAATATTTATGAAGCACTTTCTATTCAGAAGTTAGGGCAACACAGAACGCCTTTGGGAGCTACTGTGCTATTACTGCCTTACCTTATAGATGAGAAAGTAAATTGACTTGCCAAAGGCCATGCAAAGTCTCTAAGGGAAACAGAAATATAACATGGATTCATCAAAGGGGCCTTTTACCTGCACAGTAATACCTTTGCTTTAGACATAATAGCAAGAATATTTGAAACATAATACTGGTAAGAACTGGAACTACTTAAAAAGTAATGCAAATACAAACTATTTTTCTGGTGCAATTATCACGTAGAAGCAACCGCAAGAAAGCACTGTGCTGTGACTTCCTTTGTATTAGTAAATTAATGCCTCAACCATGCCATCTGACTGCCTGCCAGCTGAATTTTGCTTAATGTTGAATGAGCCTGAGGCAGAGATAGTAGGTCCTGTGCCAGTAGTAAAGCCAGCTTGGTTCTCTAACTATGTATTTCATTTTGTTTCGGTGATTTTTGTCCAAAAGAGTCTGCCTGTGGCACTGAACCTAGAAATGAGATGTTTGTGGGTATGATCTCACCTACACAGAGTGGGAACTGATTTTGCAGTATTTGTGTTGCTAGGCTTTGACAGGTTCACATAGAAGAAGAAAACAAGTTCGTCTGATCAGCAGAGAGACAGAAAGCATCCCTTGTATGTATTGCTCAGTCAGGGAAGAGGACACAAACTGCAGCAGAGAACTGAAAGGTTAATTGCTTTGAAAGGAAAAGTTTTCATCCTTAAAGTTACATTTTTGGCCTGTTGGATCAGTGTTTGGGCATTTGTAGCTCTGAGGTAGATGTTATAAGCAGGAACGTATTTCACAGAGGGACTGCACCTGAAAAGTGATTTTTTTTTTTTTCCTCAAAAAGCATCAAGGATGACCCACTTGTTTTCAAAACTGGCCTCTTTCTCATATACTATTGCAGCAGACATGGGACATCAGTAGTCTAAAAATGAGCCACTGAGAAATACTAGATCTATAATGATGTATTATTGATGTGTCTCCTCATTAAGTACTCTGTAATCTTACTGTATTAGGATGGTATAGCTTTACTGCAGTGTTTTACAGTGCCTAATGAGCACTGCATAGTTGAGTTAGTGAGCATGAGAGTAGATGACTTCTTACAGTGTGGTGCTTCCACAGATTTGCATCAGTACAGCCTTGCCTTTGTTGTTAAAACAGCGTTGCCCAGGATCTACAGCCTGTGTTAAGGTTTAGGAAGGGCTGTAGATCAAGAATCCTTTATTAGCTGCATTGCTTTTTATGTGGTTTACTTTTCTGCTTTCCCAGTGTTATTTCAGTAGCTTTTAATGGTGTTTAGAAAAGCTACAGGTTAAATCCTTACCAGGAATTTGAGTAAGCACCAAAATGTGCAATATCATGGTACTTGTCTGATTATCTTGCAAAGACTTCTGCCATGTTGTAAATCTTCCTTCAAGACTCTTGACGTGATCCGAGTTTTTAAATCAAGATGCAGGAATAAACACGACTTGAGGTTAGTGAGTTTACTTGAGAAAAATCATAGAATCGTTAAGGTTGGAAGGGACCTTTAGGATCATCGAGTCCAACCATTAACCTAACCTGACAAAACCACTTCTAAACCATATCCCCAAGTACCATGTCTACCCTTTTTTTGAAAACCTCCAGGGATGGCAAATCCACCACCTCCCTGGGCAGCCTATTCCAATGCTGGATAACCCTTTCAGTGAAAAAGTTTTTCCTAATATCCAACCTAAACCTCGCCTGGGATAACTTGAACCCATTTCCTCTTGTCCTGTGACAGAGTTGCCCCCTGTGCATGCCTTAAACTGGGATACTTGCAGGTGTCTCGGGTCCTGGGTGTTGTGGCTTGTTCTAGCGAGTGTTTCAGGGTGGTCAGTCTTCCCTCGTTGGGCGTGAGAGTAACAAGTTGTTAATTGCTTTGTTGGGCATGTGGATACACAAGAGGTGGCTTTGCTGACCCTCTCTCTCCAAAGCCCTGCTCACCAGCATTCTCACCTGAAGGGTGAGAAATCTCTCAGCTGATTTCTTTTCAGTGCGATCAAATCAGAATTGTAGGTGACAGACCCTCAGAAGGCAGTGTATAATATAAGTAAAGGCAGTAGGTTGCCAATTTGCTAAATGTCAGGCAGTTTGAAACCCCTTTATTTGGGTATAGGAAATCCAAGTCACGAGACCTGTGACATGCATTAATATAGCAAAACAGAGATTGATAGATTGATGTTGGCATGCCTCTCAGCTGCCAGCTGCCTTGTAATGACTTGCCCAGCTGTGATACAGATAGGAATAATTTCTAGGCTTTATCTTTAATTTTAGAGTGCTTATTTATGTTTTGGTAGTATTTTATTTAATAGTTTGTTGAATTGTTTTTAACGTTGCTGAAGACTTGCAAATATCTTTTTGGACTAAAGAGAACTGGGTGATATGTCTGAGATCTTAAAGAATTAACTGCTGGTCAATGGCAGCAGATGCCAGATCAAGGATGAAAGAACAAAAGACTCCGGAGTTCCCTTTCTCTGTTAACTCTAAAAATTACCCTCTGTAGTGGGTCAGTGCTAGAGACAGTCATGAACAGTGATGAACTGAGGTGAGAAGTAGATGGCATACTGATTTCCTCTCTGTCCATTACCATCTCTGTACATTTTGCATATTAGGATACAGTGCTGTCACCAGCCTGCTGGTGCTATCCTGTGGTTATTGTAGCCAGAAACACTAGCAAACCCCACTAGTACGCACTCCACCTGAGTGGGAGCTGAGCTGAGGGTCACTTATGACTGAGCCATCTGTTCCAGCATTTAACCAGCTTCTTTCTCTAAGCTTTGTGCTCTTATAGCTAAATGATTATTAGATGGGGAATCAGTGCAGCATGAACATAATATAGCAATAACTTTCATAGCTTCTGATTCTGTGATCCCTCTCTCCCTGCTCCTTCTCACTGCCCTTTGAGATGTCTCAAAACTTCAAAGCTCTTTAGGTAAAAGTGACTGTTGCTACTCAAATGATAAGTGACCGAGAAAGGAAGATGGGTAGTGCTGGGAGAAGAGTTGGCTCTGCATGTTGTTACCAGGAAAGAGAGAGGTGCTTCTCTCTTAGCTGCTATTTCACAGTCCCCAGTTCCTCAGCACTAATAACAAGGATCAAGCCTGAATTTTGTGTATTCTAGTGTCCTTGGAAGTACAACAGAGCTGAGGGTGTTTTTGTTGATGGGGGCAAACATTTATTTGCAAATGGTTGTAGATGCCATGCCTGGCAGTATGTTTTTTTTTTTCCACTGCTTGGTCTTAGGCTTTTCAAAGTTAAAGAAATAAGCCAGAAAGAGTTCTTGGTGTGTGGAGCAATTTTGGTCATCTGTAGGGATAAAGAATTAACTTCTGTGGTTAAGTAGTTCATGATTTATTTTCTCTGGATGGATTCTGGGGAAAATAAGGATGTGCTTCTCATTTCCCATCTGCCTTTTGGAAACATTCTGCCCCACCCTCTGTGTTTAATCTACATTGGCTGAAGATTAATCAGGGCTTATTCCCAGGTAAGTGTTAAGAATTCACGTGTGTGCTTTTGTTAGTTTTTGTATGGTGTGTTTTTTCTTTTTAAAGCTAGTAGTTATGTGAACTTGACTATGAAAAATAAAAACCCTTAAAACTCAGTGTGTCTCAGATTATCCTTGGCTCTACTCCTGCCCTAGTGCTGTTGTTATTCTTTATTCCCATCAGAGGCAGAACTCAGTGAAGTCCGCTTCCAATTTGTGCTCTTTTAGAGAATGGACTCATTCTTTCTGGCCACTTTAAATAACTCTGATTGTTCAGTCTTTGTATTGGCTTGATTGTCTTCTATAGCAGCATCATGGTTTCTGTAATATCTTTTTTTATTAATAGTAGAATGACCAGAACAGTACAGAGCAACCTTTCAGAAGGATAGAATGAGTCTGAGGTATATGAATTGAAGCACCATAGGACCTGGTGTGGTTTTTTTTTCAACTTTATCTTAGTACTGTGTCGAGAGATGGTGAGTAGCTGGGTCTGGAGAGATTCTAAGACAAGTAGTCTTCTTTGAGGATGGGGAATATGGGGAACAGATGAGTAGGAAAGAAAGAAAAAAATCTACTGCATCCTGTTTGTTTTTGGTTTTTTTTTTGTTTGTCAATGCTGATTAGAAATCTGGTAACTCATTATGTTTCCCATCTAAGCTGAAAATATATCTTTATGTTAAAAAGTCAGATTCAGGATGTTGTACTGTGTTTTAAACCACAGCAGGCGGGATTTAAAAGGAATGATTTTACAGTTAAGTAGTTTAAGCTGGAAATACCTGTCTGTGAATGAAAAGTTGTCTGGAAACAGTCCTGTGGTTTGGGCTGGGCTGGCCACTAAAACGAATGACAGATGCTCTCTTTCACTTCTCTTCCCTTTCAGAGAAGGAAAAGCATCTTGCTTCAGGGAGAGAAGCATGAGAGACAAAGACTTATGAGTTCAAAAGAAACTAAACTACTTAAATGAAATATTAATACTAAAATAATAAAAGGAAAAGACAATATCAAAAAAGAAAATGAAATATATACAAAACCAGTACCAAGCTCTCAGGATGACAATCATCAGCAGGCATGGGGAAAGTCCCAGAGTGGACTCCGCAACAGATGGGAACTGGATTCAGGAATACACAGATTGGGATCAAAGGCAGATGAACGGACAGAGTCCTCCTCTGACACTGGCCATTGAAGAAAAAGAGCTGACCCTTTGATCCCTCAGTTTTTATATTGAGCATGAGGCAGATGGGATGGAGTACTGTGTTGGTCAGTTTTGCATCACCTGTCCTGTTTGCTCTTCCCCACAGGTGAGACTCTTCTATGCTTTTCTGCTTCTGGCCCTCCAACGGGGCAAGTAACAGTTATGTGCCCTGGGGTGTTACAGCAATAAGTATAAGCAAAGAGCCTCTCTGCATGCCATGCCTGGGCATCAGCTATAAACATAAGTCTTATCACTCTGGAACTGGACAGCGTCTGAAAAATATGCTGTTAACTTCAGAGTTAGCAGAGGTTTAGCTGCAAAGTAAAATTACTGGACAGAAAATTGGTTCTGTTTTACCTCAAACCGGGACAGACAGGCTAGACTACTTACATGAATGCTTGCTTTTCTGCTGTTCTGAACTGACATTTTAAATATCCCCTATCCTTTAAAAATAGGAACAAAACCTAGCTTTCTAGCTTTTTTTTTAATCAACTTCTCATAGGTAGGTACCTTTTCTTAGTGAACTCAAGAGAGGGTCATATTGGTAAATCAGTTTAGTTTATAGTCTGAGCTTCTTAGGCAGTGTGACAAAAACCTTAAGCACACTAAAACAAGAAATAAAATACTGAAGATAATGCTGTCTATCTGTGAAGGTTTTAAATGATGGATATGTGCTTAGTTTTTTTCTCAAAAAAAAAAGTGTTCAATTATTTTAAAACACATGAAGACTTGAGCAAGTCTGTTTCCTCAAAGGGGTGACAGAAGTTTCAAGAAGCAGAGTCCAAGGTACAGCCAGGACCCTGCTTTACCCTAGAAAACAAAGTTATAGACCTAAGGGATCTTGGGTTGGTTCACTTGCGCTTTTATAACTAAAGATCGCTAAGTGCCTGGCCTCCAGTTGACTCAACAGTGTGAGTAAAGAAACTTACTGGAAAGCCAAAAAATGAATTATTGGAAATTCTTTCACATCTGTCCAGAATTACTTTTTTTTTTTTTACAGAAATAGCATATGTTTCCACCAGCATGTAGAAGACTGGATGATAGATAGGGTCTCCTTGTCCTGCACTTGATTTGGGGAGGGTGCTGCTGCTGCACAGGAAGAAAAGTAAACCTCTTCAGCGGCTACGCTGTCTGGGTTTTTTTTTATGCCAGACTAAAAAAGAATAGTAACTAGACCCACACTGCTAATTACCTATAGACAACTGTCCAAAAATACTAGCAACTTCCATGTTATAAGCATCTGCCACAGAGGCATACAGCAGTAAGCTTTTAAGAAGTGCTGGAGTGGTGACAGCTCAAAGGAAATATGTCAGCTATTTGGGACGGGACTGGATATGCACTTGTCTAATTATTTTGGACAGCAATGAAAGCCACGCATCTGAGCCTGTCTGTTAACAGACAGGCAGGATAGAGCATCAGCCAGGTAGGTAAAGCATCTAGCCAAATCTTGCAGAAATGGGAAATATCACAAATGTGATTAAGTGCATGTGTGATGTTTGTGCCTGCAACCCTCCTTTAGTGGATGCTCTGACAAGTAAGCCCCAAAGCTGCCTCAGGCAAAAAAGTGAATGTTTCAGAAGTATTTGAAATCTAATTTCAAATGTTAGTTCACAAATACTAATTAGTATTCATTTGAACTAAAGAAACCCTGTTAAGAATCGGAAACCTTTGTGTGGCACACTTAGGACTGCCTTTGCAAGGATTTGGATCTGCAGTCAAGGACCTTGTTATAAGCAGCTCTTAACTTGGAGAGAAATAAACTCCAGGTTCTCAGGTAGCCAAATCAGACTTCTCAGAAAGTTTACAAAGATGGACAGAAAGGAGAAACCTTCAAATAAACTACTTAATATCTGCAGGAAATCAGGGTTTACACAGTTTGCTCTTCAGCAGTAGGTCTGGGATGCTTTGTTTTCACAAATAAGTCTTTTGCCATCAAATACGCGTTCTGCCTTCACCGTTAGAGGATGCCATGTATCTGATTCTTCAAAATGCTACTAATGCTTTGATGCTTTTGTGAATTGCCTTGGTGAGGATTGGCTTGCTCTGCAGAAAACAGTGTTTATTTAAGGCGAGATATGTATGACTTATAAGCCTTAAAAAAGCAAACAAAACAATGTAGTAGAGGAAAGCCAGTACATTCCTTGCTTTTTTAATCTCGTAGAGGTTTATAAAAAATGGTAATACACTACATCTAAGGAGTTGATGTAATTTACTTTGGCTTTTTTGATGATATTGAAAGGATTACTTGTGTAGAAAGATAAAGACTTCATTCCAAATAAGGAATGGATTAATAAAATAAAAAGCAAATCCAATAACTGTATGTGCTGTTGCTCTATGCCAATATATCACATCATACAGGTTGGTTCCACCCAAGGTGAAAAAAGGGGAGGCTAAGCTGATGGCAAATAGCAAAGCAGTGAAGAGCTGACAGCTATGACTGAAGGTCATTACCATGACATTATCATTATCTGGGCAGGATTAAATTAAGTCCAGAACTAATTATATTGTCCTTTCCAGAAATAGTCCAGAAAAACTTCTGGCAAAT
>VZSZ01002948.1:655344-696633 GCA_013398815.1 Ibidorhyncha struthersii | reverse complement strand
TGAGATCACAATATAATAAATCCAAAGGAAGCCACTAAAAATGAGCAGCATTGGCATACGTAGATTGAGGGCTATGAAATATTCCAATTAAACTCAAATGAATAAATGGAAGAAGTATGACTGCAGTGACTGCTGGGATCTTCATCCTTTTTGAGGGGGGAAATAACTGTTTTTACTTCTGCTAAAGCTACCTTTGCTATCCTTCAAACCTCACTTTCATATATCCTTTCTTTCTACTTTACTGTACTTGAAGTTCTTTGAGAAGATCTCTATTTTCAGAACATGTTGGGCAACTGTACTTTTGTGATATACCTTTTCATCTGTTGTTTTTATCTCCTTACTGTGTAATGTTTCTTGTACACCCAGTATTTTTATGCAATGCCTATGCCTGTCTCTTAACCTTGATTATTTGCTGTACTTTCTTGTTTATCTACATTGGCCTTTTCTCAGTGTTACTACCTTTATTTCTAGGATACTTGCCAGAAGCATAGTTGAATTTATCTTTGAACAATTTCAATTTCCTTTCTGTAGCTTTTCCTGCGTTGCTTTATCCCTGTACATGTTTCTTTGAGCTTTACTCCCTGCCAACAGTGTGCTGAAATTCAGCATCTTTATTCATCCCTGGTTTAGCCTCAGTTTATTTATGGATACAAACACAACTGTACTACAGGTGCTGCTTAAAAGTTACCTCATCTGTTCATCTCAGCAATGGGATTTTTGGGATCTGAACACAATTTACTTTCTGAGGAAGTGCCTTGCAGTATATTCAGAAATGCTTCAGTTATTTCTGTAGTCAGCAAGCTGGGTGGCAGTCGAGGCAGGTGTGCTCTTTTTCTAGTCAAGTTTCTAGTCAAACTGCTTCTTCCCTTCTCTCACTTTTCCAGCTTCTGTGAAAAACTTCATTCACCTTAATTTTCCTTTTGTTTCAGTCTGCAGCTGAAACTGCTGTGCATATTTTTGTATTTGGACACCTTTTTATTTTGTTACTGCAGCAGGAGTTCTTGCACGTACTGTGACTAAGAACCATTTGTGGGTAGGATTGTATGCAGAAAAGGTGACGAAATGTCTCTACTGCTTTTGGGCCTGGGTTTAGAGACCTGTGAAGCTCTGCTGGGAGAGACTGGGGAGGAATAGGGAGGGAAGTGAGGAGGTAGCAGGGGGAATGGCAAGTAGCTTGTGAATGTCTGTTTTATCTCCTCAGAGGAGGTCTCCTTGGTCTCACTGTGGGCCACCGGATACCCATCTGGGATGCTCATGCTGAGCTAACCCGCATGGTTGTTGCCTGTCACTACCAGAGCATCGTCCACCAGCCCACGTATTTTTCCACCCTCTGTTTCCCTGTGCCCATTCCTACAGAATCACTTCTCTGCTCTGTCTGCCCAGCTCTCCCCATGCTGTGCTGCTCCCGTGCTTCTCGGCAGTTCCCTAAGTTTGGAAGATCAAGACAGTGGTTCTTTGGGGAGGAGATCTTGACTCCCCCAGGGCATTGCCAGATGAGTTTAAAGAAAGTCTCTGGCTCTTAATGATCTTGGCTTCCTGATTGCTATGGTACACACTATTAAAAGTAGTACAGGAGAATTACAAAGTTTTGTTTAAACTTGTAATTCCCTTAAAGATGAGAGAAGAGGAAGAAAAGAGGAAAAGCAAATACTTTGCTTCAAAATGGTAGTATTGATAAAACACCAGTGTTCTGCATCTTAAACTCTGTGCTTTGCTTAATGTCTTCATGAAAACAAACTATGTGTTGGGCTGGCTCTCAACACCAACAGATGTACTCTTTGGGGCTCTGATGCCCACAGTGCAGATTTCATGTGCTGCTTTAATGGACTTCTTCAGGAAAAAATAAATAGTTAATCACCTAATACTGTGAAATCGCAAACTTTCTGTAATTTCATGCTCTTAATCAAACAGACATGTCCTCTCTGACCTTGAGAGATATGGGGAGAGTTGTGGCGAGAGGAGGAAGAAAACGAAATGCAAAACCATTCCATCACTGTGTCCCTTGTGCCTCCATCCCATAATAAAAGCCAGTAGCAGCTGCAGCTAACATCCAACTGTTCAGTGGCTGACAAATGAGAAACAGAAGCCTACATGCCCTGTAGTGTGTCTGGAAATGTATTCAGTGTCTTAAGAATTCGTTGCAGCTCCTCTAGACCCAAGTGGTATATTGGAGGCTCTTTCTGGGCTATAGGACCTACGTGTTTATAGGATGCAAGTGTTTAGACCCACCTGAGGCTGTAAGAAAAGTGCATCTCTACAAAGTACTGCTTGGAGAGGAGATGCAGTATTATTCCGAAGCCTTCTAATGCTGGTTGTTTTGTTTTGTGCTCAAGTGTGTTCATTTTTCACTGGAGTGTTGTCTTTACCTTTTGGATAGTTTGCTGGCTTGCTGCACTGCTTGCATATCCATTTCCTTTTTCTCAGCCCTTGCTGCTGTCCTCCTTTGAGTGTCATGTTAATAATGGTCATATGTTTTTAGTTCAGATGTAACCTATGGGTTATATGTCTGTGTCCACATGCGTTTGTCTGCAAAGAACCCCTCCCCTCAAAAAGACAAAGAAACGCCTTTTGGTTCTTGAACATATATTAGACCTCTTTTGTCTTTCATTTTGTCCCATTCAACTGTAAACAATGTTCCTTGCTAAGTATTTGTGAAGTTTTAGTGCTGGGATTGCAGACCTTAATTGTTTGGTGTTCTTGTCTGACAAAATAATTTGGCTAAACAAGCCTTTTTCTTTTTTTTCTAATCAATGCTAACACCAGGAATATGCTATATTAAGGCTCCTTAATTTTTTTTTCCTCTATTCATTGTATATAAGGTCCCCCCACACACACTTTGTAGTCAATTTATGTGTTTGTTCTAGAACAGTGAGACACTTTTATATGCTTGAGTGTTTGTGTAGCCTTCAAATAGGACTGCTCGTATGTCTAATGCAAGTCTTCTCTACCCTGGTGCACTGGACCCGTAACAGCTTACTTGCATTTAATTTATAGTCTTAGTCAATTTAAACACGGACAAACAAAAAATAACCCTGGTCAGTCGCACTGATTCTATGAAATACAAGATGAAACAGGCACTGATCCTGTGTCAGAAAAGCTTGATGATTGAAGCCCAGTCCCAGCAGAGCCTCCTTTGTCTTTATCTGTCTCAGTCACTGTCTCTCCCAGCTGAGCTCTGTTTGCCTCAGCTCCAACACTGCCCTAAGTCCACAGGAATAATTCTACCAGCGCTGCATAAAATGTGGGGAGACTAGAAGGAACTAGTTAGTAGATAAATATGGGTGTTTTCAGAGGGTTTTAAATATTTAAGTAGTTCTTTTCATAATCCATATAAAAAAAATAAATCTGTCATTTCAAATATTTTACTGTAACTTAATGTTTTTCTATGGTAGAGGATATTGTAGAGAAATTGCACTAACATTACCAAGTACAGTGTGTTATTTTTCCGTTATGTGAATTTGAATCCATTTACTTTCCTAATGGTATTTTGCAATCTCCATTGATTTACTAGAGCAGTAAACCAAAACTTAGTTAAAAGATGTAGGGGGAAAAACTTTTAATTACCTCTTCCAGAATAATTTCTAAACTGTAATATTTTCTTTTTTCTTACTATCTTTATCTTCTTTCAAAGTCTATTGTACAGCATCTCTGAACCTTAGAAAGTGCTATATTAATATTAGACAATTTGGGTTAGGTTATACTTTATTTGAAATCACATAGCATTTGTGATCTTTCTGCTTCTAGAACTTTATTGAGGTCAATTTGTTTCCTTCAATATTGAACATTGAAACATGGCTGTGATCCAGGTGACCTTTGGGTCTTGATAGGTGTTAATATCTGTAATTATGGGATTATTAATAATCCCATATTCATTTTTGGGGTTGGGAAAAGTTTTTTGAGTAGATCAGACCCATTTTATCATGTAATGATATGATAGATTAAAAAAAAAAAAAGGAAATGCAGTATTTACAAGAACTGTTTGGGGAAACTGAATTAATAATCATCTCTATGATCACCCGGGATAGGAATTTTTATTCTTCCCCGATCTAGCATGATTTCATGATACTGTCCTTGGTGTCAGCTGATGTTAATGGAAATTGAAGATGCCTGGTACCTTGAAGAGATGCTCAATGTCTCACAGAAGGACACTACCTAACAACAGTGGTGTTGATGGCTTGTTACATAACTTCCGACAAGCTTTATGTTTCTTCTTAACATGTTGATTTTGCAGTTCACCATTAGTGGCAACTCCCTGTAAATTCTCTCTTGAGCTCAGTCTGTTTTGTCCAGGCTTAGTCCTAGATAGTAATTTAGAATTTAAACTGTTTTCTGTACATCACTGTTCATTGTATGTACGTGTACAATAACTGTGGCAAAATTATGAAGTTCAGTTCATAAAAGTTTTAGTTGAGGGCTGAATTCAGCTACCTTTTCTTTGAAGTGATATTTTGAGGAAGGCTAGCTGACTTTAAGAGAATGAAATACTTCAGTCTCTTAAGAAACCATATAAATATTATCTACAATTTAAAATGGATTTCATTTCTTCACCTACTAGAGAATTTGCTTTAGCCACCAATCAAAAGGGCGAATAATCAGTATCAATGGAAAAGTATCTGTGTGAATCAGTTAATACTTCCCATCACCAGGTGGAGATACACATGCTGCCTAGTGTTCACAGGATTCCTCATTATAATAGGAGAGTTGTTACTGAGTGCAGTCCTCAAATATTTGTCCTGACAAATCGCACGACTTCTGGAAAATAGCTTGTTCTCTGTAATGTCGGTTTTTAGATAAAATTAAGCCAAAACACTGTTGAGAAGTGGCAATAGCCCTTTCTTCTCTCAGAGGTGAGAATACGCTGTGTATGGTGTTTTGTTACCTGGCAGAACTTTAACCTTTCTGGTGATGGAAACTTCTACAAGGGAGGGTGATGATACCATGGTAAACCTGAGTTGGATGTGAAGGTAGCAATTTAAATATCATTCCCAAGGGCTATTCCTCTTGGGTGTGTTTTAGGTATCTTGGAAATAGGTGGGAAGAAACTCTCTGACTGTGACCAGCTAAAGATTTGTATGCTAGGTTTACTCAGGCTTCAGTGATCAAAGTGCTAAGAGATGGCCATAATGAGAAGTGAATGCATGAGTATCACAAGTTTAAAGTGGTAGTAGAGTTGTTGAATAGGCTGGAGAGTGTCTGTCAAAGGAGAAAGGACAGCAAAGAGAAGAGTAACACTGGGTGGTGAATAGAGCGGATCTACAGACGTTTTTTGATCTTCAACCTCATCTCCATTCAAGGATGGATCCAGGCTTTATAGAGCTCTTACACATTGTCAAGGGAGGTGATTCTACCTCTGTACTCCACTTTTGTAAGACCCGGTCTGGAATACTGCATCCAGCTTTGGAGTCCTCAGCACAAAAAGGACATGGACCTGTTGGAGCAGGTCCAGAGGAGGGCCATGAAGATGATCAGAGGGCTGGAGCACCTCTCCTGTGAGGACAGGCTGAGAGAGTTGAGGTTGTTCAGCCTGGAGAAGAGAAGGCTCCGGGGAGACCTTATAGCAGCTTTCCAGTATGTGAAAGGTGCATACAAGAAAGCTGGGGAGGAACTTTTTACAAGGGCATGTAGTGATAAGATGTCAGGGTAATGGCTTCAAACTAGAAAAGAGTAG
The DNA here is from genome assembly GCA_013398815.1 of Ibidorhyncha struthersii. Lineage (NCBI taxonomy): Eukaryota > Metazoa > Chordata > Aves > Charadriiformes > Charadriidae > Ibidorhyncha > Ibidorhyncha struthersii. The sequence continues at coordinate 690,965 of VZSZ01002948.1, read as the reverse complement.
ACTTAGATTAGGTATCAGGAAGAAATTTTTCACTCTGTGGGTGGCAAGGCACTGGAACAGTTGCCCAGGGAAGTTGTGGATGCCCCATCCCTGGAGGTGTTCAAGGCCAGGCTGGATGGGGCTTTGAGCAACCTGGTCTAGGGGGAGGTGTCCCTGCCCATGGCAAGGGGGCTGGAACTAGATGGTCTTTAAGGTCTATTCCAACCTGAACTATTCTATGATTCTATAACACTGCTCTAGAGACTTTTCTAGAAAGTGGAGTCTCCAGTATATTTCCAAGCTGGAGCTGTTGCTTTCAACATAGTAACTCTTCCTAGGAGAATTTTTTTTTAGATGAATCATAGAGGTTGACAAAAATAGAACAGCTCAAATTGTCAGTCAAGGGTTGGAGAAACTTCTTGTCAGATTTCATGGCAGAAAAAGTAATACTGAATCAAACTTGGATTTGTGGTCTCATGCAGTTAACTACCAGCTATTTTACTTTTCTACGTGGCATTCTATTTTTTAAATTTTAAAAATGAATTCACTTTAATAGGTCTCTCAACTGAGCAATATGCTTGTATCTGTCAGGATTTAATTATTTAAAATGATTAACAGCCCCCCCAGCTGTGATTCTTTAAAGTATCAAATGCCAAGTTCTACTGTTCTTCATACTGAAAGCTATTTTAAAATTGATAGTATGTTCCTGCCTGTTTCTTCTTAAGCTTAATGCAGCTGTTACTGTGTTGAAGGACACTGGTAGTCTCTGCATTATCATTGTTTCTTTATGGTTCTCTTCATTAATTCTGATGACAAAAATATACTTGCTTAAAAATATACAGCTTATTTATCTGCTTTCAAAACTAGCTTCTGCATTTAAACAAGTAATTAATTGCTGCTACAAGCAACAAACACTGCTTGCAGTCTGATGTGCCTCTAGCTTAGCTTTCAGCTCTAACTTGCCAGTTTTCTTCTACCATGGTGATATGGCTTGTTATGAGGCTTTGTACTAATTAAGCGAGCAAGATGTAACTTCTAAGAGTTTACTTAGGTAGCGAGGGAGATAGTGGACCTGGGTATCCATGGATACTCTGTCGTTCAGGGATTCTGCTCAGGATAACTTTCAAATGGAAAGTCAACCCATCTCATCTGCGCTATCATTACTGAAGCGTTTGCAGAGACATGCTCAGTGTTAATTTAGCAGATTTAATTTAAAATGGAGGAATTAAGGTTTAAAAGCTATATTTAGTGAATAAACTGCTTTAGAAGAGGTGAGAGCTCTTTCAATCTTGATGAGGCAATTTCATCACAATTTAAAAAGAGGTCAGCTAAACTTCCACATACATTACAGGGCACAGACATTAGTGTAGTCAAAGACAAGTGCTAGAAATCTAGTGGGAAGAGGACAGTAAAACTCGGTCTGTAATTTGAGGTCCTAAATTTAGGGCACTCTAATTAAAACTGACTTCTCAGCTAAAAATAGCAATCATCTTACAAATCTGTTTGATTATATACTACAAGTATGCCACTTTATTTCTGGTAGGCCAGATTTTTATTTTTTTAAAATCAAGCTGTTAAGTTTGGCTGTTGGGAAAGGAGGACAGACATTCTTACGCCTTCGACCCTTCTCTTTTTATCTAAAATCCCCTCTTTTGAGAAAATGCTGCATTTCTTGCTATAAAATTTTGGAGGTGGAAATGAGACCTATTGTATGAACTTAAAATTTCAGGTCAGCTCGAATGGGGAATATCTGAATGGAGAAGGATAGAAAACAAAAGCTGTTGTCAGTACTACAGCATATATAGATTTGAAAGTGAGATGTAGCTTCTGAAAGGATTAAAAAACTATGCCTGAACTCTTCAAGTGTAAGCCTCCAATGAAATGATGTATACTCGGTTTCATATCAGGGCAAATTGATTTTTCTATAAAGTAGCTTGTTTTATTTATCTGGAGACCAGTTTTTACTGCCATAGTCTAAACTAGAAAAAGGAATCTGTTTTCATAGGTACCAGTAATAAAAGGCATTAGAAATGTAACTGGTTTGATAAAGCAACATGCAGTGAAATCTGTTTGTATATAATCTGTCTCTGGCACTTGTAAAAATGTGGGAGTTACAGGTTTAATCATAATGAGACCTGTGATTTTTACTGAACTGAGAGCTTGTCTGTTCTGGCTTCATTCCTCATCAGGGACTTTAGGTGACGTGATTATAAGGTTGTTCTTGTGCTCTTTAGTTTGCATTAGCTTAGAATGTTTTAAGAATACTTTTCATATTTGTGCCCGTGGTTTGTTACCCTTCCTGTAACAAATGAGTATTTTAGTTGTTTGGTCTGTGGGGTTATTTTCACTTTTTAAATTGGTATCTTTATTTTTACTAAAGTGAAACTAGAAGTGTGAGATGAAGCAGAGTAGCAGAAAACACTTTGGTTTAAAAACAAACAAACAAACAAAAAAACAACAAAAAAAACAAACCCTACAACTCTCCTGACTATTATTACAATCTTTTAAAGCAAATGGTGAAACACTATCACCTGAATAATGTTAGACTCTGGAAAAGAACTTGGGAGTAGCCTGATGATTATTTTCCTTAACTGGATCTAGTGATATTACCTGCTTTTCCTTTCCTTAACTATGTCTTCTGAAATCATTGCTGTTGCATTAGTTCCTTCTAAATAAAACCAGTACACTTGAAAAATTTCACACTGAAAAGCCTGAGGGTAGGTGGAACCAGAGAGAGGGAGAGGGCAGGGGTTTACACACTGTAGCAGACGGGACTTGCACTTGTGTGATGCCGTGTTTTGTTACACGAGAAATATTCCCTATATATTGTAGGTATCTGAACAACAATGGGAATGTAATCCATGTGCTTAATGTCAAAAGTACACACAGTCTTGGGGAAAAGGTCCTTACCCAGATCAGCTGTGGGCTTTGTATTAATACTACAGTCTTTGCCTGTTGTTTTGTGCTTTTTTTTTCTTGTTTACTTGCCTCAAGTCTGGATGAAATATGTTTCTTTTCTTGGGGGGCAGCATGGCTGCCACACAGGAGGGTGGCACGTGCCCACAACAACCTGTATGGAAGGAGGTGTAGGTTAGAGCCCCTCATGGGAAGTGAGGAGCTGAGGCTTTCTGTTCCCTAATGACAGTTTTATAACAGAGGTTGCAATATGATGCATCTTTTAAAGAGAAGGCAACTACAAGTTTTTTTTTCTGTGTGTGGATCCTAATTCTCTCAGTATGTTAGACATGCTTAGGGTCTAATGCAATTAGCAAACTGAGCCTGGAGAATGCTAGTGTGATGCAAAACAGCACTTGTCCAGCCTCTTCAGCTTCCATGAACAGAATCTTGATTTCTTCTGCAATATTCTCAAAGCATATTCTTTTTCTGAAGATGTCTACTATGTAGTGGGTTTTACAGAAAATGTTTTAATGTACTTAAGTTACTGGTGACAGACTTTACTCAGTGTTTTTTAAATTGAATGTTGAAAACTTGGAAATACCGTTTAATTTGTTTTTAAGCCCTATGGTATCTTACCTTTTTTGCTGCTTAAAATACACTTACTGTAGCACTAATGAAAAATATAAAACTATGCTATAACTTATACAGTTGCATAATTCAAGTGATTCTTTATCTCACACTGTTTGCCCTTCAGCTTCCCTCTGATATGCCAGGGGTTTTCTTGTTTTTGCTGAAATTAAGCAAACTGCTTCAGTGTTGTCAGAAATAGATTGCAAAAGTAATATTTTAATCATTCAATTTATTGCCAGCAGTTTCATGGAGACCAATCTAATGTTTAAATGGTTCAATTAATAACTTTGCCAGAAGTTCTTATATAAAACGGTTTCACAATGGTCTATAATTATTTTGTCTGTAAAATAAACCAATAGCTTTGTACATTGTCCTGACTACAATGTAATCTTAAGTTTTGATTGCACATGATAGACCTACAAAACCTATATCTCTGAAAGGGGCTGCTTAGTTGTTCACTATGCTAAAATGTTATGATATTTAAAAATAAGGTGGTGGCTTCTCTGTATAGAAATACAATAAAATGATGTTAGCAATAAACCTAATTACTGTTACTTGTAAAGCTCTTAAGTATTTTGTTAACTTGAAAGTGGCTCAGTGTTGTCGTTTAACCTCCTGTTAAACATATAGTAACATGAAAGCTGGTACCAGTATGTTTTGAGTTGCGTATTTGGAAAACACTCAAATATAGTTCTGCAGGGACCATGTGCTTTTGCCAGTCACCAATTACTCTAGTGTGGCCAGATTTTGTGCATTTGTGGAAATAAAATGGAATCTCCAGCAGGAAAGCATTCCATTGACATAATTTAGCACAAGGAGCTAGGAAATCCTGTGTTCTGAAATGTGATAATATGATAAAACACTAGGAAATATCTTGGAGATAAATGATGTGATTTTTCTGATCAGTAAGTATATTCTGCACAGTAAAGGACAACAAATTACATAATCCACTTTGGTTGGCTTTATCCAATTTAAGGCAATTCATTAAGCAAAAACATCTAAATGCTGTTCCATGGGAAGCAAATGAAAGCTTAAGGTAACTGTAGATTTCTTTGCTCAAGTTCCTCTGTGAGGTGAGACAGTAACTTACTAAAGGATGGTGCCAAGTCTTTTTTTACTGTGGCATGTTTGGGGCTTAAGAGGGTCTCAAAGTAGGACTTTAAACATTTATGTTTTCTTTTAGCATGTGGCACTTTGACAAATTAAAAATGAAGGAAACTAGAAGGAAAAAAAAAATTCTTGAAATGCTGTGGCAAAATCGTTAGTCTTATGTGAAATTTCTTTTAAGAGAAAAACTTAACTCTAAACCATGACACCCATGAACTAACATTTGTTTCTTCCTATTGAGCATGACAGGGCAAATAGAAAAGTAGCTTTCAGAGCATTGTTTTTATGAACATCCCCTTTGATCTAATGAATAAGTAATATGCCATCTTGTAAAGCTATAGCCCATTCATAATGCATCCATATTATGGTAACAGATTGTAAATTGAGAAATGTGTTGTTCCTTGTTCTGTTATGTCTGGCTAGTGTTGTCCCATAAGAATAACTGATGATACTGCATATTAGGCTTCAGTCATTTGGTAAAAGTGACTGTTTGGCAGAAGGATGCTGTGCCTTATCCTTGAGTCTAGTGTGGTATGAGACAAGATTTTTTTTTTATTATTAAACAATACCAAGTTTACACTGTGGGTGGGGGGAATAATCAACATGGGTGTTTAATATGAGTAAAGTTCTGCAGAAGAAATTAACAGGTAAAGAGCTTTTTTCTAATTCTGATATCTACAGTCAGATTATGTACTTTAGAGTTTGAATTGCTAGTTTTTACTTGAAAATAAATTGGGATTAAATAAAAAAGTGCAAATAGATGAAAACAATAAATTGTGTTTACAAACAGTAGAAAGTGGAAGAAATGCGGTGTCCTTTCAAAGTGTGCCATTCCTGACAAAGTCCTCTTCAGCATCTTGAAGGTAGAATGGTCAAATACATTGATAAAGTGCAAATGAAACACGTTTAGCATCACTGTTTAAACCAGAGCTCAGATTTGAGTGGGACACAATACTTATTTTATATTTTGAGAAAGGACCAACAGAAATCTGCTATCCTTTTACTTCATTATTAGTGTAGTTTGTTTAAGGTTTTATTATTCTGTTGTTATACTTACCAATATTGAATCATTCACTCTAGAAATATGGTACTGCTTCTGTACCCTAATGCTTCATCCTGTCTTCATGAAAGTTTATAATAGTAAAAAAATCTATGCATCGTTCCATTTCTTCCAGCTTTCTCACTTAGCACAGTCCCTCTCAGGGAGGTGGTGTGGCAGGAATCCTTAGAAACTATTGCTCAAAACTGTTATCTGTATCTTTTTGATTGAAGCAACTCTAGCTGTTGTCCAAAAACATAGAATGAAGTATAGCTATACCCTCCTGAAAATACTCTTGAAAATAACAAAAAAGCTTTACTTCATTCAAGGTCTTACATAATAATTTTCATTTTTTAATGGCAATCTTTGTCTGGAAGCAATTGATAACAATGATGTATTTTATTTAGGTGGAAAAGATTAAAATTACTTCAGTTAGCTTATAAAAACTTTTGTTCTCTTAAGTAATCTCGCTAATGTTGAAGGACAAACTCCCTTTCATTTTAGTTTCCTAATACTGTTACATATTATTTGTTTGACAGTCTTGCAGCTGTCATGGAGTGTGGCCATTGCCTATAAAATGAAAAGGAATTCATACTGCTTTTGTAACATTAAGAAATACACAACTTGACATAACCTTTCATAATCTTGACCCTTTTCCTTGAAGAGGAAGGGAGAATGGCATTAGAAGAATCATACCATCCTTTCTTTCCTAGTCATGTCAGTCAACTATTTTTGAGTGTTGTTTTCCTTTCCTGCCCAGAAGCATAGGGAAGCATAATACATGGACAAGCAAATGGTTCTTCTGTTTCAGATTATAGATAATTGATACATGTTAATTTTGGGCACAGCTGCAGGTGTTGTTGTTCAGTAGCAATATGTAGCAGTAAAGGGCTTTAGCTTCACTCTGCATTTTCTTCTTCATGTTTGAACTATGCAACCAACTCCCTTGATTAAGCTGAGGTGGATAGACATGATGATGAAGATGCTGTCTATGGTGAAATGAGACAGCTGTTTCTGTGGGTTGGTGAAATGGTTGTGGAGAGTGGAATCTCTAACAGTGATATATTCCAAATGATCTTGTTTCATAATGAAAATGCATTTGGCAGTAATCCTTTTAATTTGCATCTAAGCCTGTCTTTTAAGAATTGTTAGCCTGAGAAGTTTCTCACTTTTCCCTTCAGTTGGAGTAAGGAGTTTAGGGTGTTTCTTTACTACAAATAGAGGGACAGATGAGAGGGACAGCATTTTAATTGGCCCACAGATCAAGGCAGGAACGTCCCAGAATATCCCATCACTTAAAACCATGTTTGCATTTAGGTACACTTGCCTCTTTTAATTCTTTATTTTCTTTTTTTTTCCATTTAGTTGCAAGTCAGTATTGCACAGAGAAGAAATATAAAATAGGAAAAGTGCTTTCCTCAGGTATGCGTTCTACCTTCTGTTTTATAATGCATTACCTGTTGGGGTTCTTTGGATTCTAACAGTGATGATATGGCTAAACTTAAATACCAACCCAGAACCCTTGTACTTCTTCCAGGTGTCCCATGTACTTGAATATAGAACCACAGAATTGTCTAGGTTGCAAGGGACCTTTAAGGTCATCAAGTCCAACCATCAACCAAACACTGCCAAAACACCACTAAACCATGTCCCTGAGATGCCACATCTACACAGCTTTAAAATACCTCCGGGGTGGTGGTTCAACCACTTCCCTGAGCAGCCTGTTCTGATGTTCAATAACCCTTTCTGTGAAGAGATTTTTCCTAATATCCATTCTAAACCACCCTGGCACATCTTTAGGCTGTTTCCTCTTGTTCTATCGTTTGTTACTTGGAAGAAGAGACCAACCCCACCTCGCTACAACCTCCTTTCAGATAGTTGTAGAGAGTGATAAGGTCTCCCCTCACCCTCCTTTTCTCCAGTTCCCTCAGCCACTCCTCATAAGACTTGTGCTCCAGACCCTTCACCAGCTTTGTTGTCCTCCTCTGGACATGCTCCAGCACCTCAATGTCTTTCTTGTAGTGAGGGGCCCAAAACCAAACACAGTACTTGAGATGGGGTCTCACCTGTGTCGAGTACAGGGGGACAATCACTTCCCTAGTCCTGCTGGCCATGCTATTCCTGATACAGGCCAGGATGCCATTGGCCTTCTTGACCATCTGGGCACGCTGCCGGCTCATCTTCAGCTGGCTGTCCACCAACACCCCCAGGTCCTTTTCTGCTGGGCAGCTTTCCAGCCACTCCTCCCCAAGCCTGTAGCTCTGCATGAGGTTGTTGTGACCCAAGTGCAGGACCTGGCACTTTGCAGGCATTGCTTCCACTGGAGAAATTGGACAAGCACTTGCTAGTCCTTCTGTTAGTAAGCCTGTCCTATTTTGCAGAAGGGGATGGGGAGCTGAATGGCAGAATGGTCAGTCAGGTATGGGCACATACTTTTTGTGTTATCCAGCTCTCTATGCCTAGAGTCCTGCCTGGATGGCAGGTAAGGGAATAGCTGAAGGACCAGCTTAAATATAAAGGTCAAAGGAATAGCTTTCAGAACCAGAGACCTGGGGGTTTTACTGGTGGATTATCTTTCTTGGGGCAAAAGGGAAATCTGAAATCTTTGCAGTTGTGAGTTGAGTGCTTTCCTTCTCTCTTGAGGTAAGATTATGTTTCAGTAAGGAAAATACATTTAATGGATTTATTGTGGTTGTGAGTCATATACTGGTCATATACTTTCACCTCTTTGTACTAGAGATGCATTAATGTTCAGCTTGTTAAACTAATAAAGTTTCAGCTGGATGTTTAAATTGAGCTGATTGTCTGCTTTTATTCACCTGTGTATCCTAATCAATTAAACATTGTTTTAAGACATCTGTTGTCATGCTGGTCTTAAGCCAAACCAATCTTAAACCTTTCAAAGGCTGAAGGTGCTGAAAAAGCCTTGCACACACATTCTGTCCCTTATCTCTAACACAGATAATCTTTAGAAACCTGCTTTTCCTTTTGTTCAGTAAGAAAACTCTGCCTCCCTAGGGAGATTGCTAGAATATTCTTGACAGACCAGATGAATTATAGATTAAAAGTCCTGGGAATTGCCCAAATCACTTTACTTATGCAAAAATATATGGAAAGAATGAAGTCTGTGCATATATAGGTATTGATTAGTGGTGACATGAATAAAGAAGTAGTCTTACTGTGTTGTGTTTTCTTTTTTCCTTAATTATAGAGAGCTGTGATAACGTACATTAAGATAAAGAAATGTATTGGAGTAAGCTGTCAAAACAAAAAAGAATAAAACCTACTTGCTTAGGAATATCCCCAGTGAAACGGAAATTCCTTTTAAAAATACTTAATTAGTCCATGGTCCAGAAGGTAGCTATTATAGTTTGTTCAAAAAGAAGCAATAATATTTTTTTAAATATATGCTGCTTAATCCTCAAAGCTTTTAATTTCTAGTAGGACTGTGTTCTGTTAATATTTCCATCACCTTACTTCTGCAAAGACTTGAGCGAGACCTGGATGTTAAGCACAAATATTAATAGTGATTTGATGGGAATTACTTCCAGTGCCTAGAGCCTAAGACTAGGTTTTTACAATATCAGCAGAGTATGATTTATTTAGTTTAAGAGCATTCTGCTTTGTTTTTCAGAGGATGTGTCATATTAGTAGGTGTATTCTGCTGTATTGTCTATGTGGTCAGCTGTGCTTGATCATCACAGATGTATCCAAGGATAGTACAGAGCTATGTTAAGTTTGGGGAGAATGAGTGCCTTTTTTACCTGTGCTCCCTGACATGTGGGAGAAGCATGTCTTCTGTCTCTCTCCTGGGCTGAGGTAGCTGAAAATACAGAAAAGCAAGAGACAGCACAGTGGTTTTTGCTGTGAAGCAGATAGTCATTGGCAGAGCTCAAGAGATGAAAATCTCTTTGCTCTTGCACTCAAGAGCTTCAGTCAATGTATCCTGACCTAAAATCAAAGCATGGTCTGACTTGTCTGTGATAGCTGGGTAATTGGTTATAGTACATCTCAGGCTGGATTAAAAAACACCAAGTCTTCTGAATTGTTTTAAGTTTGTGAAATTGTTTTAATTGTCTTTTTCCCTCCTCTTCCATTTATGCAAATTTACTAAAGTAAAACCCTAAGCTTGTACCTCAATGTCATGGTTTAACCCCAGCAGCCACTTTTTTACTCCCCACATGGTGGGATGGGGCAAAGAATCAGAAGGATAAAAGTGAGAAAACTTGTAGGTTGAGATAAAGACAGTTTAATAGGTAAAGCAAAAGCTAAGCATGTAAGCAAAACAAGGAATTCATTTATTACTTTCCATCAGCAGGCAGATGTTGAGCTGTCGCCAGGAAAGCGGGGCTCCGTCAGGTGTAACGGTTACTTGGGAAGACAAAACACCGTAACTCCAAATGTCCCTTCTTTCTTCCTGCTCTCAGCTTGATGTCATATGGTACGGAGTGTCCCTTTGGTCAGTTGGGGTCAGCTGTGCTAGCTGTGTCCTCTCCCAACTTCTTGTGCACACCCTGTCTACTTGTGGGTGGGGCGGTGTGAGGAGCAGGAAAGGCCTTGACTCTGTGTAAGCGCTGCTCAGCAATAATGAAGACACCCCTGTATTATCAACACTGTTTTCAGCACAAATCCAAAACATAGCCCCACACTAGCTACTGTGTCACAAATGAAGTAATTGTGGAGGCTCACTGGACCTACCACAGACTCTTCCCTTCTTTCAGGGAAAGACCCATGCTCCCTTCTGATTTGGGGCCCTACCTGGGTCCTTCAGTTAGCAGTCCTTGCTCTTGTGCTTTTCTCCCCCTTTTTAGCATAAAGCAACATCCAGTATTGTATTTCAATACCCTTGAATGGCCCCATGTGCTCTGTTACAATTAATTTGGAAGCAGAGGCAGGAGGGTACCTCTGCAGCTTGTCTGGTCCAACTCCTTGCTCAAAGTAGGGTCAGCAAGAGCAGGTTCATCAGGGCTGTGCCCACATGGGCTTTGAATATCTCGAAAACTAGTGGTAGACCACCTTCACTGTATTTAAAAACAAACAAAAAAAAAAAGTGGATTTTCCTGTGTTTCAGTTTGTGATCATTGCCTCTAGTCCTGTAACTGGGCACCACTGAGAAGAGTCTGACTGTCATCTTTTCTCCGCCCCCCCTATTTATATACATTGATAAGATTCACCTTGAATCTGCTTGAGCCATCTCTTCTCCCGGCTGAATAGTCCCAGCTCTCTCAGCCTCTCATCATATTAGAGGTGCTCCAGTCCCTTAATTGTCTTTGTGGCCCTTCACTGGACTTGCTCCAGTATGTTCATGTTTCTCTTGCACTGGGAAGCTGGCCTTGGACCCAGCACTCCAGATATGTCTCACTAGTGCTGAGCAGAGAGGAAGAATCACCTGCTCTGAACTAGAAGCCTACTGGTGATGCTCTGCCTAATTCAGCCAAGGGTGCTGTTGGTCATCTTTGCTACAAAAGCACGCTCCTGTCTCATGTCCAACTTGATGTCCATCAGAAATACTCATGCTTTTTCTACTTCTTAGCCTGAACTGATGCCTGAAGTTATTCCTCTCCAGGTGCAGGACCTGGCATTTTTATCAGTTGAACTTCAGGAGGCTCTTATCAGCCCATTTCTCCAGCCTGTTGGGGTCCCTCTGAGTGGCAGCACAAATACCTTGTCCATCAAATAGTCCTAGTAATGTAATCTGCAGACTTGCTGTGGGTGCTCCCTGGCCTTCATCCAGGTCATTAATGAACGTATTAAACAGCACTGCCCTCAGTATCAGCCCCTGGGGTACACCACTGGCCTTCAGCTGGGCATTGTGCTGCTGATCACGACACTGAGCCTGGCATTTCAGTCAGTTATCGATCCGCCTAATTTCATTTGTCTGGTCTGTACCTCAGTAGTTAAGAGGTATAAGTAGTATAAGAGCCTTAGGGGTGTTAAAAGCCTTGCTAAAATGAAGATAAAGATCTGCTGTTCTCCTCCCATCCACTTAGCCAGTCATCTCATCATAGAAGGCTATTAGATTGCTACAGTGTGATATCCCCTTCATGAATACTTGCTGCCTGCATCTAATCACCTTCTTGCCCATATTTTTCCAATATGTTTGGAAATGGATTTCAGGATAATTGCTTCATCATCATCCCAGAGATCAAGGTGAGGCTGACCAGCTTATAATTTCCTAAATCATCCTTGTTGCCCTTGTGGAATATAAAAAAGTAAAGTTTGATTTCTTCCTTGGAAGCCTTCTGTGATCACCATAGCCTTTCAAAGACTGTGGAGAGTGGCCTTGCAATGACATTGGTCTATTCCTTCAGCACTTGTGGGTGAAACCCAGCAAGTTCCATGGACTTATGTCTGTCCAATTGGTTTAAATAGTTCCTTAACTTGATTCTGTTATAGTTGAATTGAAACAAATCGAGTCCGAAATGGATTCACTAAATATTTATTAAGGTAGGAAAGCAAAAGCAGCGCTGGGCGGCCGGGGAGTCGCAGCTCCACCAAGGGCTCGCAAATTCAGGCAAGCCAAGCAGCACCTTTTATCTTTACGGAGGCTGGTTTTGACATCTTCGGTACACCCCAAGGTTCCTCCCGCTATCGTGACTTCTTCACAGTGGTTTTGCTTCAGGCAGATTCGATAACGTGATTGTTACAAGATAAGTGTGTACAGTCTTTCCTTATAAGGTTGATCCGTAAAAAAAGGTTCAGACAAAGACGTCAATTACCATAGTAACATGACATTGTGGTTTATCAATTGCTCAAGATAACATTGTGGTCATGTCTTTACATGCCCAACAGGATATTCTCAAGGCTGCCACAATAGGTTCGTTCCTCTTGCTTAACTTGTTTGATCAGCAAATTACTACTTGTTACTTATTACAATTCTCATTCACCAAGGGTAAGTATTCCTTGTTCTGGACTTCCCAGCTCATCTCAGAGACCTGTAATTACTGAGTGCCACTCTTACCAGTACAGACAGAAGTGAGGAAGGCCTTGAGCACCTCTGCCTTTTCTGTGTCCTTTGCCACAGGGTCTCCTGCTCTGTTCAGTAGCAGGCCTACATTTTCCCTAGTCTTCCTTCTGCTGCTGCTGTACTTGTAGAAGCCTTTTTGTTGCCCTTCATGTCTCTCACCAGATTCAACTGTGGGTTGGCTTTCCTAACACTATCCCTGCGTGTTCAGGCAACGTCTGTATTCTTCTGGGTACACCTCTTGTATGCTTCATTTTTGTGTCCGGCTTTTTGTCAGGAGCTCCTCGTTGATTGCTACATATCTCTCATCGCCTTTTGCTTGTATTCCTGCTTGTTGGGATAGGCTATTCACAAGCTTGGAGGAGATAATCCCTGGAAATCAACTAGCTCTCCTGGATACTTCATCTTTTCAGGGCTGTGTCCTGTGGGAATTTTCCAAGCAGATCCCTGAACAGGCCAAAGTCTGCTCTTCTGAAGTCCAGGGTTGTGGTCCTGCCTTGTGTGTTTCTCACAGGCTTTTGAACTCCACCATGTTATGGTTGTTGCAGCCAAGGCTGCCCCCAGCTTTCACACCCTCAGTCTATTGATCCTTACTTTTTACTATTATGTCCAGCAGAATGTCTCCTCTTGTTGCATTCTTGATCGACTATGTCAGGAAATTATCACTGATGTGCTTCAGAAACTCTAGAAAATCAAAGTTTAAAAAAAAAAATCAGAAAAAAAGGAAAAGGGGAAAAAAAAAAGACAGCAAATAAATAAGTTTTGTGCTTCATTTATTTCTGGAGTTCAGGATTCTCTCTGAAAGGACAGTAGCTATCATTGCCATTACAGATGTAGCAAAATCTCCAGAGTGTCTCTGCCTAGATCTCGCTAAGTAAATCAGTGTGAGATCAATGACCTTATAGATGCTTTCTGTAAGACTGTGAACTCCAAAGTGTTATATCAACTCAGAACAATTCCCTGCATAGTCAATTGGCTGTTTATCAATGGTAAGCTCTAAGAGCGATCCAAGAGGAATTTAACAATTAAGTATTTTGCTTGATGAGGATGGAGTAAGTTCTGTTATTAAAAATTGGTTTCCATAGACCCCCTGATCATTCCCACCAATTAATGACCAATTTATTTTATTTATCATCCTGTTAAATACAAATAGGTGTTCTCATTATCTGCTTTTTTTTTCTAATAAGCTGTGAGGCTTTCTACTTTGTGGAGGTGATTTTCACAGATTAATTATAGCTTGTGTAAAAAGATTTCTTTCATCAATTTAAAATGCCTGCTTTTCAGTTTCATTGATTGGCCTTTGCTCCTGCATTAGGAGATACATGCAATTAGAAGTGCCTAATTTGCATTTTCTCTACTATATGTTATTTTGTGCATCTCTCTTCTGTCTCTTATTGATCATCTCGCCTCCAAGCTGAACCTTCCCCATCTTTTTCAGTATCACATTGCTGTCAAATGCAGTAAAATCAATGCAAGTGCAGAGTGGTTTCAGATGGTCACATTGAAAGTTTGTTGTGTAAGGATCTACCTTGTACCAAGAATAACAATTTATGAAGCATTTGGTTGAGTGTTTACTTCAGAGTGACTGGAGAGATACTTTACATGAGAGTTCCTGCAATTATTCCTGTAAAGAGAACAACAGTGTTTCCAATGTATCTGCAATGAACAAATCTTAAAATGTCTACTAATGCTTATTTAATTAAGTTATTTGGCATCTCATATTACCCAGTAAGTTTTAAATGTCTATTTTCTAACTAATCTAAAAATTACTTCAATAGACTGTTTCAATAATGGGATGCAATTGTGTATGCTATTGATAATTTGATTTATTCACTTACCCCAATTACTCTGTATCTAGGCAACTGTGGCTGCAACAAGGTATCTGATTTACAGAGGAGTGATAAAGTGGTTTGTTGTGCTTTCAGTTTGCTAAAGCATGAACTTCCTCAAAAAATCATAGATGTGTGTATATATTTCCTAGGATAACTGTGTCCAAGTTGTAAATTTACGTGTAAGTCTACCACTGGAAAGTGCGTTAGCAATCTTAAAATGTTAAAATAACATCTTTTCATAAGCATCTCAAAACTGGCATTCAGTAAAGGGGGAGAGGGAGACCAAAGATGACTAAACTCTTCCGGTCTCTCTTTCAGCTTACCAAGGTATACTTCTTGTTTTTCACTTGAAAAAGCAAGTTGATATGTGAATACTTTTCCTTACAGAAATAAACAAACATGAGCAATTTTTTTTTTTTTTTTAAATGTATGCCAGGACACTACTGTGTTCCTTTCTGAAAGTGTCCTGTGCATTTTAAACCTGACATTATTAATGGAAAATGAGCTTGTTTGAATAATTTTATTGTGTGAGAGAAATGAAAAAGAAATGAGAAATGGCTCTTCCAATCTACCGAGAATAAAAACTCAAATATTTATCTGCATTTAAGTTAAACTCTGTGTTTTCCTGTTTCCATCAAAAAGGAGGCCTAAAATGTTAGAGACACCTTAGCTTATGGCCTAATCATAGAATGGTTTCGGTTGGAAGGGACGTTAAAGGTCATCTAGTTCCAACCCGCCTGCCATGGACAGGGACATCTCCCACTAGACCAGGTTGCTCAAAGCCCCATCCAACCTGGCATATCCTTACTTTATACTTAGGTGTTTCAAAAGAAACAGACTTCATCAGTTATCATTTCAGGTGTGTTCTGGATGTCCTGAGCTATCTATGATGGTTTCTACCACCAGGGAAGTAAAAACAGACCATGTTACTAGCAACGTTATGTAGCAGGATTATGGGTTTCTCTGGAGCGTGTTTTTTTTGGAGTGTGGGGGATTCCAATTTCCAACTAGAAGCAGAAGTCTTTGTGAAAGTGGATGTTGTTCCTCTTTTAACCCATTTAAATTATGTATGAAAGATTTCATTAAGTGTCAATTATGAAAATGTGTTCTATTTTTAGTGGCATATATTTGGTTACATTATCAGAAGTTTAAGTAATATGACAGAAGTGATACTACTAAAAAACCCATATTTTGAAGCAGTCTGCAGTAGTGGAGACCTTGCTTTTCCCAAAAGGCATTTTCAGGGGTGGTTTCCCTGAGAATGTAGTCATGAAGATGTTTCTCAGTATCACCGTTACCCAGTTTTAGGTAAAGCTTTAAGATGCAATAAAGTGTTTCTGTCCTTTTTTCGCACTCAGCTGTCTTACAAAGTTTCAGGAAAAACTGAGCTAAAAAAATCCTGTTCTGTTAAGATTGATCCTGAGATAGCAAGTGTGGGGTTTTGGTGTTTGTTTTTTTTGTGTGTGTGTGTTTGGGTGTTTTTTTTTTGTTTGTAGAGAAGGCAGGAGGTGTGTCTTCTGGAAATGGACTGGTGAGCCAAGATGTTTGCATTTTTAATTGGAGTCTCTTTGTACATTTAAGTCCTCATTTATACCTGAGTTGCACTGGCTTGTAGGTATAGTTCCTCTGTAATACTCCTTTTCTAGAAATTTTAGGGGTCTGATTCAGCCAGAAATGCAGAGTCAGAGGACTTGGAAAAGGGTATTGCTGAAAGAGAAGAAAATCAAGAGGTTGAAAAAAATATTGAGGAGAACAAGTAGGGTGTGTGTCTTAATAAAAAAATAAGCTGTATAGTGTCTCTGTTCTCTTGGAGAAGCGTTTCAGGAGTAAAGATGACTATGAAATTTAGCTGTCTTGAAAAATGATGAACGAACTGATGTGTTGATGGCAGACATTTACTTGCTGACAGAACACGTTCATCTTCAAGAGGGACCCGAGCAGCTCATATGCCTTTTTTTAACTGCTCTGGTACATTATCAGCCATCCAGACCATTCATCTAAATGTTGAACTTAAAAATGCTGAATGAATAAAAAAGCTCGATAGTACTAAAATCAACCTGTAGCTTAATGTTGGTTTCATAGCTTAATTAAATAGTAAGATGCATAACCCATCACAGAGACTTTTGTTTGGAAAGAAAAGGAGTACAATCATGAGTCCCTGATATTTCTTCTGTATCTTCCTAGGGTGACCATATACTAGCAGTGAAGGCTTAATATGTAATTTCAGTAATATAATTACTTCCTTTAGATTTATCATAGTTTTGTCTGCTACTACAGAGAGCATAAGGGCAGGAAAAACAAATGCACCTCATAACCATCCTTTTTTTTTTTTAAAGGATCCAGATATAAATGGTAGAAAACAATGATATGGATTAACTGGAAGTATTGGTTTCTGTCTATAAAATTAACAGAAACTACAAAGAGAAAACAAAACGGAATACACAATCAGGGCACTTATCCACTAATAGCTTCACATGGAAAGCTCTGTTGAGAGGCTGTAAATGATATGGGTTTATGGGAAAAAAAAAAAAAAAAACAGCCAGCATTTCTAGGTAATTTGTCATGTAAGTAGTGTAACAACTTATCACTTATACTTCCTTTTCTCCTCTATCACCATTTCAAATCTAAATGAGCTAGGAAGTGACTGCAATAATTTCTTTCTGAAGGCTAATTAGCAGCTTAAGCTACTGAACTTGGGGAGCTTTGTGGGAGACTGGTGTATCTCAGGTGCAGTTCAAGGAATGTGCTCTCCATATGAAAAAACCCGGCACTCACCAGTGCTCTCACTTAGAGCTGAGCTGAAATGAGTGTAGGGACTGGGCTAACCTTTTTAGCGATCACTGTGCTGAGACAGTTTCTGGCACACTGAGCGCTCATGTTTCTCAATGCAGGCTTCTTTATATTCATCTTTCATCTGTCTTGTAGACTGTAAATTCTGCGATCCAGAACCATCTTTCATCAGTGTTTTGTGAAAGCCTAGCACAGTGAGTCCTGAGCCAGAACTTCAATATGAATAATAAATGTAGTTCTGATAAAGTATGCTTCTGAAAAAAAGAAAAAAAGAAAAACAAGAAAAAACCCAGCTGATTCAATGCAACATAGGATCAGTGACTTCTGTGATGTTATACAGACAAGTTGAAAAGTTTGGATTTGTTCTGCATCAGCCCTGCTGGCAAACACAAGCAAACACTAATTTTTCAGTGTCTGTTGTGTGCTATTCACTGGATACCCGTGGAGCCATTTGAGCAATGAAGTCCACGCTGCCCTTGCAGATCACTGCCACCCATTGCAGATAAATGGAAGAAAGATATAATTATTATACATTAGCAACTAGTTCTGTAATAAATTGTGCTTCTGACGTAATAACAGAGATCCAGTCTAGAGATAAAATATTACTGTACTTAATGTTGTCTGTGGGAAATACTGGCCTCTAGGGTGAGAATTTCAAAATAAGTTCTTGAATCAGCAAAAAAACCCCTGTGAGAACATGAGAAAAGCAAAGGCTTTCAATCTTTTCTTTGAGAGATTATCAGTTCTTGTGAAAGTTTTTCTGTGTTTTTTAATAAAATGTCCTTACCAAGAGTCAGGCTGCAGAATGCAAACTAGTCTTGAGCTTTGCATTTGGTTTCCTAGTCCTTTTTAAGGAATCTCCAGTGCAGACATCCCACATATGCACAGCCCGCTCCACCAAAAAAGGGTTTTTTGAATGGCAAAGGTGTAATATTCATTTCAAGTGAATGTTCCTGTAAGAAGGAAGGAGGAGTTTTTCAGGAGGAGAATGGGTGGCAAAGTCGATTCTAAATGGGAATCAGTATCATGTGGTCAGTTTGCTTGTAAAAACAACGAAATGAGGAAAACAATAATCCAACTGTAGGCCAATAAATTAATATGGAACTTGGATTGAGTTTCCTTTAAAAGCCATCATTGCTCTGAGAAGTGAAGGGGAGGGAAACTCACCCCTTTAATTACTAATGAAAGTAACCATCACTCTGATTACAAAGAACTTAAATGTGAGCCTGGCAAATCAAATTTCTGTATCCTCATAGCAACAACAAAAATCTTTGTTCAATTTTCAGACATTGGAGGAAGAGTGAGTTAGTGTTGTGTGTGATGTGTGTTTTCTATTCACAATCTGGCAGATGAAAGAGGAGAGAAGGGTAACATGACATGGAAAAGCTCATGTAGTTTCCTGTTCTCTGGGGACAGAATTGCCTGAAAGTGGTTTCTTTTACATGGATGAGCAGTACGGTTAGGAAAATATACTGAGAATTTCCTGGGTCTCTTAGGAGGAGAAATTTTTTTTTTTTTTTTTTTTAAATGAACCAGTATTGTGGAATGCTGGGATGGGCTTTTTAATTTTTATTCTGGTCTGTACGGTTAGCACCTTTCTTTATCATGTATGTCTGTAACCCGCTTAGTGCCTAAATTCCTCCTTAGTCATTCAGGTTCCTTCTTCATTGCTGCTATGCCATCTGTAATGTGACAAGGTCAGGTGCATGATACTGTGGATTTTCTGTCTCCAGCACTGATGAAAAAGCTGCAGGGAATTTTTGGTGGGTCAGCTGCTATAGTCCATAAAATGACAAATATATCAGATAATTTTTTTTCCATATTTTTGGCTGTATTAATTTAGTACATGTTGGAAGTCTGTATGCTAGTGACTTAAACACCCCAATCATCTCCAACAGCTTAGATCTAAACTGTTGCTTTTTGTCCAAACACTAAACAAAATTGATGTCAGTGTATAGCAAAATAAGATTTTGCTCAGCTTCATCAGTCTGAAGGCACTTTTTTGATATGCTAACCTCTTGTAAGTACTAGCTAATTAGGATAGGTTTTGAGAATACTGTCAGATTAAAGTATGAAACAGATTTAATCGTAACAGTCTATTTCCACGTGCATTTGGGTTTTGAGAAAGTGGGACTCCAAATCAGAATTCATGCCAGCTGATTCAACAGGTGATACATGAACAGGTAAGCTTTGCCAAAGGCGAAATACTGAACACTGCTTCAAAAAACTAGAATCAAGCTCGAAAAATGTTTCAAGGTGCCTAAGACAAGTTGATGCACTGCAGTGATCACCATGCCTTGCCAAGCTCCGTTACAATGTTTTAATTGTCTGTTTTAATCAGACCTACTTTTTCCTTGTTCTCTGAGCCATCATGGCTGCCTATGCTAGGAAAGAGTTAGGTTTTGCACATGCATTGCTCATGTGGCAGGAACTGGAATTTAGCAAAGGTTAGGTAGGCTTATACTCAAGGAATCAATGACGAAAGGGTTGTGTTGGGGGTTTGAGCCTCTGTGGTGACAACGGGGAGTACGCAGGAGTGCAAGGTGGAGGAAAGGAGCGTGGAGATAGAGTCAGCGTGGGGGAAAGCACGTGTGGTGGGGAACAAGTGAGAGGGGGGGCCGGGTAGTGATCGGGATGTGCTAGGGAGGAGGATGGAGGCTGTGTGTGCACAGGCTGCTGGCTCTTGACACCTGTAGGAGGAGGCTACGGGGAGGAGCTGGGAGGCAGCTGGCAGTGGAGGCTGTTTTGAGAGAAGGATGAGAGGCAGTGGGTTCCTGGGGCAAGATGCTGACAGGGTAATTTCTTGGGGTTTACTGTGGATCAGGTGAGTGCCTAAATATAGGAGCCCACTCATCACGACCACAGCTTTCAGGGCAGTGTTGCTTCTGCTTACCTCAACTTGTGAGCAAAAGGGATGGGTTTGTGAAATGAATGTTCAGCACTCTCAAATGCAACTGATTCATCCTGGAGAGAAAGGAGATGGTGAGGGATCTTCAGATTTGTGCCCACCTTCTGTTCTCTTGTTTTGAGGGCTGTGCGTGTTTGCCAAAATGTAGGGAAATGTTGAAAATGGTAATTAGCTAAACAAGCAAGATCCTTAATTGCTGGAGGACTTTTATACTTTTGTTAGCACACTTTTAAAAATGAACTTGTGCCACCACGCCTCTCTTCTGTGATCAGGGAAAAATGTAAATGTTCCCTGCTTTTCAGGTGAAATAGGGGCAGATAGTTGAATAATCTTAAAGAGCAGTGTTGATGCTTCTGTGAAACTGATCCTATCAGCACTACTAGCGATGGGACCCTGACTGCTGTCACTGTGCTCTGCTGCCGAGTCCCCTGTCCCTGCGTGCGAAGGCCACGCGTACTTGTGCTCAGTGCTGGCTTGCAGCGAAGTATCCATCAGCGATAAATCTATTGGCAAGCCAGCAGCCAGAGACTTCAGCTTGTCAGTTATAGTGTACTTTCTCTGTGCAACTGTGAAGGCGAACACAAAATGCTGTCGGACCGTCACAGTAGCACTGCTGACTTGGATGATGTGTGCCTCTGCTGTGGTGTACTTACATGTTTATAAAACCTTGTTTATAAATTCCTCCAGTAACTCCTTTACAAGCTTCATCTCTTAGAAAACTAATGCCTTGATGTAATGCACATAACAATAACAAGATATGGATCAGTGACAGATGGATGCTTTCATACTTGGCATATGGTGTGTTATAAGCCTGCTCCCATGCTATTGAAGCTGATGAGTCTTTCCATTGATTTCACCCAGCTTTGGATCAGGCCCTGGAAGAAAATGAGTATAATTCTAGGGACAGCTTGATATTAAAAGGAAAAAAACAATAATCACTTTAAACCTTTATTTTTTTTCCTGTTCTGTAGGAGCCTGTGATTTTCGGTTATGTATTTTAACTGGCTTGGAAAGACAGGCACACTGGATCATACCAATTAGGAGGAGTCCAGAACACTGGGGGAAACGTCTGCTTTATGTGTAAATCTTTAGCTTTAATAAGTAAGTGATGTTTGAGAGTTGGAAGCTGACTGACTTTGCGGGCAGTGAGGCATAACAAAGCTGGAAATGTTGGAGTGACTGGAAAATAGATGAATTACAGCAAACACCTCTTTGCCTCTAAAAACACTTAAAATACTAGTTTGGCTCCATTTTAAATTTCCTCAGAGAATACAACTTAGCAGAATTGTCTTTCAGGAATTTAGAAATGCTCTTACACAATTAATGACTTATTATTCTATTAAGAAGTATTGTTATGATTAACAGCAGACACTTCATTTGCATAAATAAAAAAACATATTTAAAATCTTGACTGTGTCACAAGACTAAAAAGAAAAATAATGGTAGTTTGCGGGCTTTCTTACACAAAACTTGATGTGAATTTCAGCCTGATTTTTACTGCAGCCCATGTCAAATATGTTAGATTCAGCATAAGCAATTGACAACAAAAATGTGATATTGACAAAGGTGACTGTGTGGGATTTAATGAATCATCTAATTCATAATTTGCCATAAGTGGAAGATAGTTCACTAATAAACCACCCCACCCCCCACCCCAAAAGAAAGGAGATTTGTAGGGAATGTGTTTTTGATATTGAATAACCCTCAGTCTTTTTTTAATAATGTTACTGCCGAAAGCTGGTGCCAAACCCACTGAATCATCTCTTCGGTGCTGTCTTCTGTAAGGCGCTCGTCCAGAACCTGCTGTTGTCTACAGAGGTGGCTTTGATACCACTAAAACCATTACAGATGTCAAAACTCACAGTAGGTAGAACTGGAAACTTATCTTTTGAAGTTGGATATAAATGAGATATCAATTCAGAATATCCTGAACATGACAAGTTTGGAGTTTCCTTTTTTAGTTTCTGACCCACACAACTCACTGCAGTGGAGTGGTTTGGACTGAACATTCCAATTTGTGCTATTAATACTGCCTCCATCTTTTGTATTAGCTTATGGGTGCATTTTCTATTATTTTAGATATTATTTGTAGATTTTCCTAGAGACTCGCTAAAGGAAGTTCTTGTACTCTCACTTCACCTAGGTCAGGGCCAAGTCTCTCTGACTGGAGAAGGGTAGCTTCTATTTCATACACTTGTTTTTCTTTCCTTTCATATTTTTTTTTTTTCATCCCCTTTATTCCATCATCTGTTTCACTGTCACCTCATGTCTTTTCCTCCTCCTGACAAAATCACAGTTTCTGTCCTAGCAGAACTTCCTCTTTCACTGTTCCCCGGCCAGCCCGCCTTGCTCAGCTGCTTCTCTGTGTCTTTGTTTTGGTGGCAGCAGCTCAGCAAAATGCTTGTTACCCGTTTGCAGGGATTCAGTGAAGCAGCTGTGGGTGGGTTGCAGGAAAGCCCAGACAGATGAGGTGCTCCAGTGGTGCCTGCCCAGCTGTAGTTTTAAAGAACAAGGAGAAAGAGGGTCTGGATGGGTCCTGGTCTGGGAGTGGAAATTGCACCCAGCGCTGACAAGCAGCATGGATCAGCGCTGCTCTCCGTCACCTCTCTCCTGCCCCACAGTGCTCCTGTAATACATTGTAACATGTGACGCTTGCTGCTGGTGCTGGCTTCAGAAATTAGGCTGCGGGAAACTGCACTCCTGCCCAGAGAAGAACCTGAGATGCAGTTAACCAGGGCTCAGCTGCCTTGTCCTTCTTGGGCAGCCCTAGCACCAACACCGCTGAGAAGGTTGTTCCAGTTTTGCATACTCATCGTGGGTATTTTGGTGAGACCAGGTCCTCTTTGAACTCCAAAAGCGTGTCCGAGAAGCTTACGTGGTAGGCTGAGCACCCACCTCTCCGCTGCCATTAGATGGGGCGGTTACCCACAGGTTACCCATCACGTGCAGCAGAGCAGAGAGCTGGAGAGCAGAGCAGGTAGGGCTGTCTGGGATTCGAGCTGACAGCAAGTGAAGTTGGGTAAGGGAAACTGGACAGGGCTTGACTGAGGTCTCTACAAATGTATTGCGACTTCTAGCTCCGTTTCTAATGGATGGCTTTCGTAACCTGGCTTCTGCTCTGCTGCATCCCAGGGGGTGTGGATATGTGCCATGCAATGAGATTTTTCTAAGGTCTGGTCTTCCAAACTCCGGTACTGGAGTACTTCATGCTAGCTTGTTGTTAAATTTGTGGCCTTGGTGGCTGACTAATGAGGGGGGCTGTGTGTTCAAGTGCAAAACGAGCCTGGAGTGGACGGAGCAAATCTCTTGCCAGTTACTGCAAGCTGCACATGAGCACCACTCCCGGTACCTGGCTACTCCTGAGAGGCTTTGGTGCCTGCTTTTTGCTAAAGCCACATACAGAAATGTTTTGCACCCTGGCTTATGCTCCAAATGTATCATTTTTGTGACAAGACCATAATTACTCTTCAGTGCTGCTCCCTCCTTTATTTACAAATGATAACATCAGAAGTGTAGCTCAATGCACTGTACTCTTTGGAAATAAAAATAACTCAATGATGTGGTTACTAATGAAGAAAAACATGAATTTTTGCTTACCTTTGGACAGAGATTTATAAGTTTTTCCTCCTGGATTGTATTCCTCAAGTTCTGGCTGTGCTATTTTAGGAAATTTACAGATCAGGGGTTTTTTTTTTCTGGCATGCGCTATTTTTCATTTAATGGGTTATTATATTCTGTAGCTCTTTTTTGATATAAGCAAAAAAAGCCCAGCTTGTCACTACCTTAATTCCATGCTAGAAAACTGCGTTGTGCTATTCATAATGTCCTGTGTTGGATGAGAATCTTTTATCAAAACATGCACTGATTGCTGAATTTAAAATGCTGACAGTGAAATTTCAAGTCTCACCTGAATGGATCTAGTAAGGCGCTAGCAGAACAGCTGGAAATAACTTTGCTTTCAGTGGAATATACACAAGTCAAACCTCAAAATCTGTCATATAGTGTAATATAGTAGAGATTTCTTGAAAGCAGTTGTCTCTAAACTAATGGATGCTTTGATTCGTTGTTTAGATAAAACATACATGAAAGCATATTACCAATATTTTGTCCATGGTCTCTTTGCTTTTACAGCTGTTGCTGAAAACATGTAGAGTTTGTGGAAGCAGTGTAACGAGAGAGTTTATGTTGCTGGTTCTAGAAATTCCTCTAAAAGGAATTTCTTAAAAGGCTGCTTCTCTTGGATATCATAAACACCTCCAAGCTGTCAAGATGTGGATCAACACAGAGTGGCTCTCCCCTTGGCTTTTTTCTTCTTCCAGGTGTATGCCGTGCCATTCCCACAGTACATTTTAATGGTAGCAATTCCAAAGTAAACTCACAAGTCAGTTATTTGAATAGGAACAATAACTGACTAGAAATGCATGCTCATGAAACCCACTGGCCAGAGGAATTGTTCCTCACCTCTCCCGGCAAAGTGAAGAATATAGCATTTGTATGGTTCTCACCTGAGCTGGAATTGCTTCCTTGGTAAGCTTGGTCTACTGCACAGCTGTAAACAGTTTTCTTTTTCCTACTCTTTTAAAACTAGCCGTAGATGAACAAATTCAAAGCTTCTGGACACCCGCAGCTACTGAAATCCAATGAGGTTCTGGAATTCCGAAGGGCAATAATTGGCTTCAGTCTTTATAGTACAGTTTTCAAAAGTTATATGCAGATGGAGTAGGGGAAAATTATGTATATAATTTCTAGTGGGATGGAGGGGAAAATGCAGTGAAGAGACACTCCAGGCCTGTGTATAATTGCCAGTAAACCGATTACAGTGGTTTCTAGTTTGGTCTTTCCCTGCTTTATTGTGTGCCTTTGGGGAAGTCACTGACCACGTCCGCTTGTGTCCTGTTCACAGGACTCTACATACATTAAGTTCTGGAACTGTTTTCTTATCTCTCTCTCTTTTTTTTTTTTTTTCTCCACTCATTCACAGCAGGTCCTGCTTGCAGTGACATAAAATTGTGTAATAAACCAAAGCACAATAAAAATTTAATGAGGAATTAAATTAGACTTATAGGTATTGTTACCTTTGTTTACTATACTCTATTAGCCTGAGCTCAAAAAAAAAAAAAAGATTGTGTATTCCTTTACCAGAAGAAGGAGATGGTGGAAATGTTTTTAAAATTGCATTTTGTACCTTTCAGTTCTTTTTGTTTAGTTAGGCTTTAAGAAAATTACATATTTGAATGTAGTGTAGGAATAGAAAAGAGACTCTTAATGAAATTGCAAAGTGAAATTACTACATGACTTATTTTTCTGTCTTAAACTGTTTTGTTATATTGTACCAGTTATTGGTCAGTATTCTTAGCTACTTATTGTCTGCCTGGTAGTTTTATGATCTTTTTCTTAATCTATTATTATTTTGTGTATTTACTTTTCTGTAATTGATTCATGCACTCTTACGTCTTTGAGGTTCTCTAAGGATGTATGGTTATGCTCTGTGCCTGTTTATCTGTCATCTGCTGTATACGGTTAGACAATTTGGCCAGGTCAGTTTCAGTACACAAGCAGTAAAAAAATAATTAAAATAAATCTATTTGTGCAAGAAGATTTTGATTACTCAAAGCTTATGATGAAACTGTGCTATTCTGTGATATTACAAATGCCACCTTTCGGTGATATTGAAGATTGCAAGCAATTTCTGGTATAATGAGTGCAGGTATCATAAATAATGCAAAAGATTTTAATACCACATAGCGTATAATAGAGCATAAATAATTGGTTTTCTCCTGCTCAGTGGTTTACGCTGAGTAACTTGATTTGTTTCAATCTTTGACATAAAACTGTGTTCTGGTCTTCTCCAAAGACGAGGTATTGTTTTAAAAGTAATTGATTTAGTCCTATAATTTTTACTTAGACTCAATTTCCTGTGGCTTTCGGAAATCTGATTGTAAGGTCTGTTCACATAAGTGCTGGGCAATGTCTTTGTGTTTCATTAGGCTTCAGCCTTCGTCTGCTTCATAAAACAACACTCAAGGAGGAGCTGTGTGGCTGGAAGTGAACTCCGCTCATGTTCCCATGCGAGGTTAGGCACAATCAGGGGGGTACTTCTGCTCCTGCACAGATCCCTCTGGAAGTTCAGCCAAAAAATGCCTTCCAGATTTCCAGTATTTTTTTTTTGTTTTGTTTCAATGATGATAATACCTTAATTATACTATTTCTACTTCCCTTTTTTTAATTAACAGGGATGTAAAAAGATGATTTTTTTTTAGACAGGAAATGTTCATTGGCTTTTTCAAGTCTGTCAAATAGTGTCCAAAGGACCAAACCACCATCTGATTTTTCACTTATTTTTTCTAATGGCAAGGATGAATGATAAGGTTTTAAGGTCGATTATGATGCTTTGAATTTTTAATTTACATTGTTGCTTTATATTATCTTTAGGCTGATCTCATGACTCCTTTATAAGCAGCTGGGAGAAAAAACTTTCCTGAGAAAAAACTAAGGTTCGAGTACTGTTTGTTATTGTGTTTTTTTTTCTTTGGGGAAAAGGAAAAAATGTGATTATTAGATAACATTATTTGCTTTTTCTTGTGTCACATGAGCCCCTTCAGGGACAGTAATCCACTCATTACATTCAGGGACAGTAATCTACTCGTTACATATCATTTGTTGTATTATGGCTAAAGGAAGGGAAAAGCTACCTACCATTCTTTCTGCTGTCTAGGACAATGCATTAAAACATGTGAATCTTTTACTTACTGTTTTATGGATAAGAATGGAGTTTCAGTTTTTTATTAGAAAATAGCATTGGACAATATTATTGAGCTCTCACTCTGCTGAGATGCAATATCAAAAACTTTTGTTAAAATCTTTTAAAACATTAAGCTCTGGGAAGACTTGCTGCTAATTTTAGTAGTCCAAACTTATTTTCTACATGACTGAATCCAGAGATTAAGTTTCAGTCTATTACTTTAAAATAAGATTGGGTCTGAAGAACATGCAGAGTTTTAAAGACAAGATTTCACCTTTATCAAGCTAAGCACCTCCGTAGTACACATTGTGACTTGAAGTAGAATAATTTTGAATGTGCAGAGTTTCCCAATGGTTTTTTTGTACTTGACTTTTTTATTATATCCTCAAAGAGAGAGAAGAGAGAATAACACATCCTCTCTTTTATCCATTTTGATTCTCTGTTAAAAGGCATTTTTAAACTGCAGGACGTATTTGTACTTTCTGCAGCATCCTTTGTAATTTTGATTGTACTTTGAGTTATTTTGCTCCTAATGCAAACATTGTCTGTTTGACCCAAGGGTTCCCCTAGACAGTCGTGACTTCTGCAGGCTTATTCTCTGTGGAAAGCTAACTAGGCTAACTTGTGTTGGGAACAAAAGAGTAAAAATCCAATCTGCTATTGTTAGGCATCCACGTGCATTGCTGGTTACTCAGCCTATGTGTGGAGATGCTAGTTTGCATAGAAGCAAAAGCTGGTTTGTTTTTTGTTGTTTTGTTTTGGGTTTTTTTGCAATCCACTTTCTGTTGATTATGTTTCAGGTCAGAAATTCTGTGATTATGTCAGCTGATTCACTAGGAAAAGAAAAAAGGTTTAGCTGGATTGTGGAAAATTTTTCCTGTACTCACGCACATATTCCCAAACTAGCACGTTGGGAATATCTTGATGTCCAGTTCCTTTGGATTCCTCCTGTGGCGATATTTATTTCCAATCCCTGATTTTTCTGAATGGACCTACTGAACTGCCATTAGTCCCGGGCTGACCTGGCAGATTTAATATCCTGCCTTTTTCCAGTCCTGGACTGCTGTGTCCAGACTGTAAAATGTGATTTAATTTTGGAAACAGTGATGAAAAGTAAAATGGGCACACAGAGTTCTTTTTGCAAGCCTTAATATTTCACTGTTGTAAATACAAGAAAAGCAACTTCTGTGTTGGGGATGCTTTATTTCGCAAGGTAGGAGCTTAAATTCCCCTTAGCCCTCATGGGCAACGTGAGGCAAATCAGTTTTAATAATGAAACATATACCTCACTGTCTGGCTAACTCTTAGATCTTTCAAAAAAATAGAGCTTTATGTTTTTATAGAAATAAAGGTGAATGAGTCCTCTACTCTCTTCTCAGTCCGCAAGTGATTGACATAGAAAAACCTATAAGTGATCCAAGAAATTTGGAAATACTTCCCTAAAGCAAGATCTTCCTTTTGCGATTTATGATGGTGTCCTAAAACTAAAGGTTATCCTGTTCCATGGCAGTTTTGATTTTATTTGGTTTGGGTGGATAATGTGAATTGTTACTTGATTCTGAATATATCTGTCTGGATGATGCCGTTGTATGATGGTCACTCAGCCCTGCAACATAACTTTCACAGAGTCTACCCATTCCGGTCAGTAGTCTTAGATGTTTGTTATTGTCGTGCCAACAGAAGTCAAGAAAGGGCAGGCTATGTTTTTAGGCTATCTCCTTAGCAATGTGGTTGCTGCAAGGATCAGGACTGAGCAGATTGCTTCTGCAGCCTGTTGCAACCTGGAGGAGAGAGGTGTGGTGGTACCCACCTGCACTGCAGCTGTGGGAAATAACCCTTCCCGAGTTTTACTCGCATAAGAGCTATTTTGTATGGCGTAACCAGAGTTCACCTAGCACTGGAAATATGACACAGAACCTAACAGTTGTAGTTTCCTCACTTAAAGGAGGGGCAGAAAGCTGGAAAGCGATACAACCTTCTGTAGACCTTTGGCTCTCATCTCAACAGCGTCGTGAAACGAACGCTGATGGAAAGAGAAATTAAAAGTAAGGAGATAGACAGAGAATGGATTAATGTGCAAAAGAAATTTTTCAGAGGCAGCTCATACCAAAATTAGTGCGATGTTGGCACTGTTAGTGGGAAGAATTTCATGATCATTCATGAAGAACTGGGTTATGTGGAGGACCTGGGAGGCTGAACCAGGATGACACTGGAGCAGTGTGTATCAGTAGGTAGTGTAGTTTGGAAAATGACAAATAAGATGCAAAGGTATTAAATAATAATGCATTTGTCCAAATATATTTGCATGGCTGATGTACTAATGTGTGGGAGAGTGTCTGTGTTAGATTTCATAAAAGCAGTTTTGCAAGACAAGGACTTCTGCAGACTTCCCTAGTGCTAAGGATTGATCTGAAGGTGGAAGGAGCATGGTGCTTTCTGGGGGAAATATGCCCTGCAGCTGGAACTGCTGGCTTCCTTCCCACTCTCCCCAAAACCTGTTACAGATTATTTTGACTATGCTACCAGGCAGTTTTCTTAGCCCCTCAGGGTACAACCCCTTCCACAGGAGTCTGTGTACATATAAAAGAAAAAACGAAAACCCAAAACCTGGAAGAAGAATGGGAGTGAACACCTGCAGAGCATGGCTGTAGCCTGCGTAAGAAAGCAGGAAAGAAATGTCTTAGCTTCTTATTCGGCATCTTTTTGTGGAACAGGTCAATTTAGCAGTACGGCAATTCAAACTGAGCATAGCCATCAGTCATCTTTTGAACAAAAGGATTTTCCTTTTACTTTAATTCAAATTCAAAATTTTTGTGATGATTTTTGAATACAAGAGTGCTAAAAAAAATTACCATGCAAATGGAAAATTAAAATAAGAATTAGCTACACCTATATTTTAATACCTGCTACTTTAAATAGCACCTTTCAGCTTCTGTGAGTTATATAAACGTTAAATTGTCTTTATTGTGCCCCAGAGAGATAAGTGTTATTAGCTTGATAAACAATAATACTAAGTAAATGATTTCTCATTTTTCCTTCTTGCTGTTTTCATTATTATTTTGCATGTCTGAAAATTATTCCTGTTATGCAGCTTTTATTTCCACATAAAAAATGGTTATAAAACCCTGAAACAAGTTTATTATTAATTATGCATGCTTTATTTTGTTTAGTCCTGTTTCTGTTTGACTGGAATGCCTTCATTCCTTCAGATAAATTAGGTAAAGCATATTGATTTCTTAAGGTCTCATTCTTATGGGAATAACAACTGAAAGGTAGTAAATTGCAGTTTGCAAAAAAAAAAAAAAAAATCCACCCCAAAACACTCCAACAACTGAACCACCACATTTTAAGAGCTCTCTGTTAAATAAAAATTGAAGGACTACTTTCTTCCCTTTTATGAAGCTTCAACCCCTTTAATTTCTCAAATTTTTTTTTTAAGTTTAGATTTTCATGATGACTTGGTGAGTCACCCATCCATCCACTTCCCTTTCATTCACTGTGGATTTTTCTTTGTCAGTCTCTTAGTAATTCCCTTACCGGGGAAAGAGGTAGCCTCTCGGAAACAGCAGTTGCTATTTTGTGATCAGTGTGGCTTCTTCAGCAATTAACATCGTGGAACCCCTAATGGACAAGCTCTGGCAGAAAAAAGATACTCTTCACATCTTTATACCCCAAATGTTAGGGTACAAATGGTGTTTACCTAGTACAGTGGTATTGTGGATGCCTAGATATATAACATCAGGTAGGTTTTATGGCAATGTTACTCTTTGCAATATATTTACAGTTGTCTTTCAAACTTAAGGTAACTGACGAGGTAGACCTATAAGAGACTGTTCCATAGACTTGGTTAAATGAAATCATCTTAGTCCAGGAGTCTGCTATAAATTCAGGCTAAATGTATAGGCTTCTTCCTTTTAAAATGGCTGTTTCTGGAATGCCTGGCTGCTGTTACAATTGCCTGGGCTTCTCAAGGGAGCTGGAACGTCATCCACCAAACAACTTCCTGGCCCTTCACTTCCCCCCTCCCCTACATTTTCATGGGTTGAATTCCTGGGCTGAATGACTAAGTAGACTTCTACCCCCATCCCCACCCCGCCTATATTTAGACTTTCATTCCGAGCTAAACCATCTTGCCATTATGGCTAAAATATGAATCCTTGTCTTTGTGACTTCCCAGAGTCACAGAGGCCTGTAATTGGGATGACCATGATGATATCCTGTCAGGCAGTTTGCAGAAAGTCCACGATACTCAGCATTTCCCATGTTGACTGTAGGCTTCCTAGCAGCCGCCGCCTCCTGATTACCCGTGGTCATGGGACTGTGCCCTTGCTAACGGTGACCATGCACATGGGCGTGAGGCCTTGGGCAGTAACTTCTCAGAGTTTGTGAAGGGCATCAAATACAAGTTTCCCCTGCATCGTTCTGACCTGAATGATGCTGTGTATTTTATCTCTGCTGCATTAGGAGACCGCTGAGTTTTATCTTCTCAGTAGGAACCCGAAAAACAATATTCTTCGGTTTATTGATGTGCTGCTACTATGAAAAGTAGTTAAATTGGTTAAACAGTTTTAAGCGCCAGATAAGAAAATCCTGGACCTTGAGGAGAAAATGTGTAGCAGAAAATATGTGAGCCATTATTACGATACGGAGAGATAGAACAATTCAGGATTAGAGAGACAATATTTAAGATGAAAAATAATAGAACTAGGAGTAAGCATAAAGCTTTTTAATTTTAGCAGGAAAGATAGGCATCTGCAATCGTCTCTATTAATGGACTGCTGAAGCCAACATTTTAACTTTCTATGGCAGCATGGACAGAACAATTCTTTTCCTCGTGAAAGGTTTGTTACAGATTGCTTGTGAAGCTTAGAGGATTTTAACAATGGATTTCTCATTGAAATGTGCGAACAATCTTCTTCCCTTGCCATGACAGTGATGTTAGACAATGCCTACCTTAGCACAAAGGGCCGCCCAGCAGCCAGATCTGTAGGGCAAGACACTGGGTGCTGAGGACCCCGCAACAATGCTGCAGGACAACATGTCAAGGGAGTTTCCTTTGGACTAGCTCTACGTTGCACAGAATACACCTAATTGGGAATGGAGAGCATTCAATGTACTCTCGGAAGATGCCCTGTCTATTGTTATCCAATTGACTCGAATTTGCTTTCTCCGAGTGCTCTGTGATAAGTGAACCAAACCACGGTAAGGGCAGACATGGGGGCAACTTCCTTTAATTGTGTGCTGTTGAGAAAAGTGTTGACAAATGCTTAGTATGCTCCCGTTCTTGTCTTTTCTTCCCAAAAGTCATACAAGCACTTATTGTTATATTTTTACTCGCCCCCAGTGTCATGTTTGAGTGTAACTTTCTGCCTTTTAAATGTCATCACTGCAAGATGGGCTTACATTGAAAACTTTGTTTGTGGATTTCCATGCAGAATTCACATTCATAAGCTCTTTAGCACAGGGATATTTATGCTATCCTTTTACTCATGTAATTTGTGTATTTCTTGAATAACAAGTGCTAAACATCATGAAATGAAGCATAAAGGTGTATCTATATATATGTTCAATGTACTTTGATTCATATATTTAATAAAATACAGAACTGCTACTATAGTCTGGGTGGATCAGCTTTAAAGATCCTGATTTTGCATCTACGGGCAACAAAAGGAAAACAATGCCACTGAAACGTCAAAGCTATGTTTAAGCACTTAAAGAAATCAATGAGAAGTAGATTCTAGATGCTGTTGTAGATTCCTTCAGCAGTGAAGTGCCTTTTTTAGGTGCTAGAAATACTTTGCTCAAACAAAAGTTCCTGACTATAAGCACCCTTGGCCAAAATTTTACAAGGAATTTGGGAAGGTGCCCAATGGGATTTCCAAATGTTGCTAAGAGATTACCTGCAAAACTTTCACTTTGAAATGGAAGCTAATGCTCAGACCTCTGAAGTATTAAGCGTCCTGAATGCCTTTGTGGTATTTTATGGAATCTGTCTTCATGCCTTTGTTTGCAAAAGCACCTTTTAAAAACTCCATCCCATGTGTTTGGGGAACTCTTAAAATTAAAATCAGAATTATCATCATACCTTTGATCTTGCTGGTGTACTTTTTAATGCAACTATTGAATGCAACCCTATGCAATAATAAATGTGTATGTATGACTCTTATCTGAAAACCTGTAAATGTAACGGGTCTGCTCAAACAGAATGGTATCTTTTTCCACTGTCTTTATTGAAACTAGTAGGTGATGGAGTTTATTGCTGGGGGAAGGGCGCTCATGCAAGCACAGAAACGCATGCAAGGATTGACTAAAATAGCACCCCAGGCTGCACTGTGCTCAGGTCATGTTTTAGCCATATTTACTGTGTTTACCATCCCATCTTCCCACCTCTTTCTTTTGGGATCCTGGGGAAATGAAGGCTCAAAATACTATTGTTTCTCATTTTAGCAATGATGTCTTGGACAGAAGAGAGGGGGTGGCCACACCCCACCTCTAGGGAAGCTGAGTGCCAGGGGCCGCTTGTGATCAGGACACCCAGGTCCTCTGGGGACCCCTGGGGTGATGGGAACCCCGAGGTGCATCAACAGCCACTGCTGCCTGAAGGCCCGTGGTCCCTCTGTGGGCACAGAGCCCATGGCAGACCTGCAAGGAGGAGCTGGGGGATGCTTGGGGGATGGGGGGGATTGTGCCTCCCCCCAAAACACAGGCAGGACATGGTGGAAGGGCAACATGCTCAGCTCAGCTCTGCTGAGCTGGGGTGCAGCCATAGCGTCTTTACAGGTAATCATGAAGGGATGGATTTCTAAACCTTCCAGTTTTGAAGCAAAAGAAAAGATTTGGAGACTACTAAACACTGTTTCCATGCAGGAATGAACTTTTGAACCTTTCACTAATTGTCTTAACTAATGTATTTCTCTTGATACTTATCTGCCAGATAGTCTGGAGGGACTGATATTTTATTTTTTTTTAAGTCAATTAGTTTAACCATTATTTATATGGTTAATCTTCTCTTTTTGCAGTGTTTCGGAGGAGAAATGTCTAACAATAAGTGAAGAATTGATTTAAAGACTTAAGCGACCAAGAATAACAGGAAATATATTGCTGCCTTCTTTATGTTGGTTTCTTGATATATTCTGGGAAGGTCATTAACTTTAGCTCTAAATTTATGTTCTCCAGGATCATGTTTCTGCTGATACAGTTTCTCTGGGCTGAATTGTAGTGTTCCAGCTAGGTTTTCCTTTTAACAGCAGCACATGTATAAGGTTATGTGGAGGTGATTAGATCAAAAATGTGCATTTTACCTGGAGCGCTTGATTTCATTCACCAGAGTACTTTCATATGGACTTCTTTTTCTGAAAAGATAATTTTAATTTGTATATGTATATAGAACAAAAGGTCGTAACTCCAGAGGCTGCAGAAAGCCCCGATAACACCCCCACAGCATCTCAGATTAAAAAATAAAAATTAAAAAACTTCCGATAAAACACTTTTTGTAAAATCCCGTTTTATTCATGACTTGATGTTCTACTCAGTTGTATTCTTTAATCCTTTAGTTGGTGAATTGTAGGATAAAATTGGACAAAAAAGGTCCCCAGTTAACAGAACAATGCATTACATATTTTATAGGTAAATATGCAATTAATTTGTTGTAACACAAAAGAAATACAGAAAATAACTATCTTAATGTTCACATTACATTATCACTTTACCTGTCGGTGCCATGAAAAACACATAGCAGCTTTTGAATCACCTTTTGTTATACTCCTTAAACAGGTGAAAGGGAGCAGGGCCACGTTAAATGATGTGAGGTCCCTTAGAAAGTTTTACAGTGTGCGCCCTAAATCATTGATCAAAATTGAAAGCAGCTAGTGTTTCTGTTGCATCTTCTAGAAGCCTAACTCCATGACTCCAGTCTTCTGTGTCTTCACCTTTCATCCCTCAGTACCAAGTCATGCCCTTCAGCTTTCTCCATCCATCTCGCCGCTGGCTCTTGTCCTGGTGCTCCCTTCCCTGTGCCTTGCCCAGGGGAGTGCAGAGAAGATGCCTGGTACCACCAGCAAGCGCCTTTGAATCCAGGGATATGCAGTAACTGCCATCTGCAGGCTCCTATGGGAAAGGAAACCTACTCAAGAAGAATGATGGCTCTTGCAGGTAGCGCACGCTTCTCTGGTGTCTCTTACTGCACACTCTGCAACGTCTGATATGCAGGGACGTGGAGAAGTGGCTTGAATTGGTTGGGCCCCAAAACCGTTTAAAATGTGAAGAATCTAAGCAGTTTCTTGGCATGGTAGAGCATAAGGCTAATTGGGTATAGAAACACAGCGAAAATGCAAATTTTGTTTACTTTAATGGTAAGAACAGACAACTTTTTTTTTAATGTAGTATTATTTTTCAGAAATAGGTATGATTGACGTAAATTATAGTTAGAAAAAAGAGCTCAGAAACATTCATAATCATAGGTATCAGAATCATCTGAGAATATAGTTACATTCTCTCAGATGGCGGAGAAGTGATACAGCAAGTTTAACTGTAAATTCACTTGGAGAGGGAAAGGTGCATTGGGTAATAAGAAAGACTAATTGAATATATCATAGGAAAATACATTGATACTACTGATATCTGTGTATTGACTTGCATTTCAGTGAACCTTGACATTCTTTTTTCATGGAAAAAGAGGCTTCATGGTGGTTGTGGTTTAATCCCAGCCAGCAAGTAGGACCACACAGCTGCTC